>JAZHYW010032791.1:0-44300 GCA_037355805.1 Ixodes ricinus
AATCAGAAGATTTTAGGCAGGCTGTTCGCACGCGTCACGAGTTCAGGCAGCGGTAAAAGAGACATGAACTTCAAAACCCGCATACGATTCCCTCGACTTCGTACACGGCAAAGCCCAGCAAGGCGCGCCTTACTGACCCAGAAGAGGACGCTGTGGACCCTTTTTCGAAGTGGATCCTTGCCGCATGAATAGCTGACCTGGTTTTCGAGATAGGGGGACAATTTTCTCCCTTGTCGTTCGCTTTTATCATTTTCAGAGTAGACGTGAGCGGCACTGGTGGACCGTGGAGCGGAAAATGTGTTCGGTGCTAGCCGGTCGTGGCCTCGTTGGTGGCGGACTCTCCTCGTCACTCGCACGTCGATTGAGTCTACTGTTTGTTTGACATGAAGCTCAAATAAACGCCGTATGGGTTACCTAGAAATCGTCTGGTACGTAAGCATTGTTGTTTACGCACCAGTGTGACGCGCCATTATAGCGCGTTCACACTGGAAAGCGGATCCGCAACAGCAAAGCGGATGCGCGAGTTCTCAACCGCAAAGCTGCTGGGATCTAGCAGTTGGGGCGCGATTTTGCCAACCGCTTCGGGAGCGATTTCTCCCAACCGCTTTTGCGAACTGGCAACCAATCGCAAGCGACGCTGATGTGACGTCAGTGGCTTTCGAAACAAGATGGCGTCTGTCGCTGGTGAGGCGTCTAAGGCACTGTAGTCCTAGCGTTGAAGCAGAAAAATCAACGAAGAAACGTGATGTTCACGCCCGTCACTTGAATCCGCCACGAAAAGAATTGACCCGTAATCTGAACGGGCGCTCCGGTCACTTGGTTCGGGTAAGGTTTGTTTATTATTCGGGGTGCCAAAACCCGTCGCTCTCTGCCTTGTTAGTTTTTACCAGGATGTAAGATAGACAGGTGGGGAAACGAGAGCCAAATGAGCGACCGGATTGTGTCCTCGGTTTTCTCTTTTCCAGTGGCGCCATCTACGGGGAGCACCGCGAACTCTCACTCCGGGTGAGCGATCGGTGGCGACCGGCTAAACGACGGAGATGGTGTCTCGTGGATTTTCAATAGAGGACTGTCGAGCTCTCTGTTTATTTTGCGCACTTCCTCATAAAGTTCCATGCAAATCCGATTCCAAGGTTTCTCACTCGGCGCAGCGCCATCTGTCGCAAATCAGGGTACCCGCAAGCAGACGAGTACACAATCCGGTCACGGCGCTGCGGTAGGCTTGTATGGGGCCGTTTCCCCACCTGTCTATCTTACACCTGGTCTTTATTCATAGAATGTCGGAACCCGCCCTTGATCGCCCAGAACTACAGATATTCGCACCCACTAAGGCAGTCGCGTGAGCTAGTGAAAGCTTTCGACACCATGCACTGACCACCACGAAGCCCGATAGAGTACGTCGTGAGCCCAATTGCGTAGCCAATTCACACTACCGCGAAGCTGGCAGGGTGCCTGCGCCAGCTCGACCTGTAACGTTTACTAGTTGTAAAGGATAAGCGGAACCTACTCAAGAAATAAAGTATACGTATCAGACGATGCATATAGGTAATCCATACGGCATTTATTTGAGCTTATTATGAAACAAACAGTAGACTCCGATCGACGTGCGAGTGACGAGAGGAAAGTCCGCCACCAACGAAGCCACGACCGGCTAGCACCGAACACATTCCCACGCACCACGGTCCAACAGTGCTCGCTCAGAACTCCGAAAATGATTAAAAAAAAACAACCACAATGCGGGTGAAAAACTGGCCCTCTATCCCCCGAAAAAAGGTCAGCTATTCATACGGGAAGGGTCCACTTCGAAGAAAGGGTCGGAAACGAAAGGGCCCGAAAATATATGTTTAGACCTAAAACTGGAGTCTGTGGTGTGACACTGAGCCTGACGTAAGTTCGTGAAACTTCGTGTCACATCGCGGACTTCTTAGATCTGAACATACTTTGGGTCTCACAATTAGTCCATCTCTGCAAAGATGACTGACTCTCGGAGTGCTCTACTGAAATGTAGACGCACGAGCAGTTTTAGGGCGAGCTCACTAGTGAAGATGATTAAGAAAGCACCATTTTAATTCTTACAGAAGAAAACAAATCTATCTTTGTTCCTCTCGTTTCCCACGTAGCCGTTGTTGGCACTGTATGCATAGTCTCGTGGTGATTATAAACGTGAGCAGCAGAACACGCTCCCTTGCCGTTTTTGTTAGTTTTCCTTTGTCTTTAAAAGCTCCGGTCAAAACAGGTGCAGACGAGGACTGAAACGCCTCGATATATATATAGAAGTTAATGACGGCGAGGACTGGACACCTCGATAAATATAGATGTTAATGAGGCTCGCAGGTGTAGACAAGAGCCGGATCGAGTATTGCATCTTATATCTTCCGGGGAGGCACGTTTGAATCACGTTTCAGTTATTCCCTACCGAAAGAAAACAGTATAAACTGGATTATGAAACAGAAAATCTAACTGGATTTCTTGTTGTAAACCTGAAATCCAGTTTTTATACTGTTTCTTTCGGTAGGGATATATATTAATGCGAAAGCAATTAACTGTCTCATGGAGGGGAGCACGGCGATGTCCGTAACCGCAAAAAACGGCAGAGAAATTCCCTCCGCGGAACGGCTTTTAATACGGCTGCGACGCGACCCGCGCGCCGGATAGTTCCAAGGAATGCCACCTCACACTCCTGGCGCTGTTCCTGCGCGCCGCCGCTTAAATGGTACAACAAAATGGCTAGGTGGCGTAGCTCATGCCCCACCTAAAGGGCTCAGCCGGATTCATCCATCCATCCATCCGCAGCAGCGCACACCCGCCGCTCCCCAGAGTCAGGCCGGCCGGCCTCTGCAGAGGATAGCGGGGCGCGCAGCTTGTAGGAATATGCTACGTATACGAAAGCATACGCACTCATACACGTAATCTGTCTTAAATGCCTTCCTGTATTTTTTTTTACAGGTAGCTAGACAAAGTGCAGGGAGTGGCGAATCTTGAGCACATTACTATGGCTCCTTAGGCATTGAGATTGAGGCATTAGCCGATTAGAACGTCGAAGAACAAATCGGGAAGCAAGAGCCGCGTACATAATGAAGTACACCCTGCCTTTCCTACTCTGGCAGTCATTGTGGCCAATGTAGTGAGAATTCTTTCGAAGAGACAAAGCGGAGACGAGACACACCGCTCGGAACTTGTCCTTCCGCTCGACGGATGTCGGGTACTTGAGTTCTGCAGCGAGCCATAGCGTCTCCTTGACCGAGAAGCAGTCCATGTGCAGGTCCGTCTGCGGCACGAAGCAGCTGCGGCTGCTCAGTTCCTCCGCCGATAACTTGGCGCCGTTGACGAGGATCTCGCCGTCGTAGCCCTCTCTGCTGTAAGGCAAGGGCATCGGACGGCGCCTGAGACACCGCTCCGGGTACTAAAGGCGCTTCCAAAGGCTCATTTTTACTGCCTCGCGTTGCTTTCGGAAACCTACTGTATGAAGAGTTTAAGCAGCGAGAACAGGAGCGGTATGGCGCCCCAATGGTCTCACAGGCTTATTGGCAAATGGCGTAATCTCACTGGCTGTGGAGCAATAATAAGATGCTATTAAGCTGCCAGTGACTATTGGCGCCGTGCACGACCAAAAGCATCGCTGTGGTCGAAGTTCGCGATTGGCCACACCGTAGTTTCCTGCATGCTGATAAGGCCTACGCAATCGCCGGTTCACGGCGAGGCAAATCTTTGTCGTGACGTCACGAAGGGAAACTATATATTAGGTGCCACCCAGACATGTTCACGTTACCCCAAAAAGTAACCAAATACCGTTACTCGCTCAAAAAGTGACTAAATGCGTTACTCCTTATCGCTTCTGAAAAGGAACGGGTTACTTTTACCTCGAATGTAACGAGTTAATTTTCTCGTTACCTTGATGACCAAATACACAACTGCTTTTGTTTCATATTTCACTGTTTACTTTTTATTAGTAGTTGCATTTAGGCAGTGGCTGCCTCTCAAAGTTTTCATCGGTTATGTTTCCCCGCTTCCTTGAGTATACGTCCCCGCCGACGCTGAAGAATCGTTCTACTGACGCGCTCGAAGGAACGGCATTGTTTTGCTTCAGGATGAGCAGGTGAATCTGGGATTCCCCTTCTCTTTTGTTCTCTCTGCTTCTAAAGTTCCAAGCGGACAATGGATTCTGTGTCTGCCCGTGTTTGGCATTCTCCGAGTTTACATTCGGTCTGCACACGATTCTAGAAGGCTTAACCAAAGACCCCTTATTGTGTTCTCCGGGTGAAGGATATTCCCAGCTGTAGAGTTCGATTGGCGTGTTCAGCGATAAACGTTGCTATACTGTCATACTGTTTAGTTGTTTTTCGGATTGTCCGTCTGCCCTTTTCGCAACAGATGCGTACCCAGGTTAGAATTAAAACGAGGCTGTTTAAACGGTGTTGTACAGGTTACTCCTCAAAAGTAACGAAATACCGTTGTTCGTTACCTGGCCTTAAAAGTAACAACTCTTAAGGCGTTACGTACATGTCCGGCGTCACCGAAAAATCTCAGCGCGAATAGCATGTAAACTCTCAGCGTTAACCCCTCGGTGTGGCGGACTATCCGCTGCTTCCGCTAGGGTGGGAGGACAGACCTAATGATCTCACCGTGGGATTCCCCCTTAGCTGTGTGTTGTAATAAATGGCTGTATCTACTCAGAGTGCAAGTCACAATGGGACCCCAGTCTGTTTTTGCTTTTTTCGCCATGCTCGAATATATTTTGTTAGTCGCTTATTAAACTAGCCTTTTTCATTCAAGCGTTTTTTGTGGATTCTGTACTGCACCATGCCGTCCGCAGCGAATGTAAGTTCTTCAAAATTGTTTTAAAGCGGAGCTGTTAAGGGCTAGTTTCTCCAGGATCGTGTCCCCCGCAAAGAAATGAAGACACCGAACTCTGGACACCTACCGCCATCTATGAGCGACGGCGGAAAGTCACGTATCTGGTTGCCGCCGTCGCTCATAGATGGCGGCAGCCTTTTTACCCTGGCATTCCGACTTGCGGTCGGCCATTACTTTCCATTGTACAGCTCTGCTGGTCTTCCTTCTTCACCAAAGCAAAAATGCTGAAAGCTTTTTTTCTTCTTGTTTTTGTAATACGAGGAAAATGATGTGCTCGTACTCTTCGTTATAAACAAGGAAGACCGGAGAGAGCCCATTCTCTGGAATTAAACGTTTTAATGCGAATAGCATTCTTTGGATACTTCACGCACTTTTCGTCTATGTATCTATCTATCTATCTATCTATCTGGCTATCTAACCTCTTACGCCGCGGGTCGATAAATAAATAAAAAAGACCGGCGCCGGCGGGATTCGAACCGTTGACCCTTTGATCAGCAGGCAGACGCGCTAACCACAGAGCTATGAAGGCAGTCATTCAAGGCACTCTAAACACCTGTTTATATCTTTACCATCGCGCGCGTTCCATGCACGAGGGCTCATTCCGCTCTCGTGATAAAGCCCCTCGATATGTTTTCGTTTCTCTTGCAAGTAGCGTCAAATGCGCGAGCGCACGTGGCCCGTGTCTCGAGCGGATCTTGAAGCAAATGGCGCCGCAGCACTGAAATGAGCGGCCCTTGGAAGCGAATGGCGGCGGAGCACCCGCTCGTGGCACGTGCCTCGCGCGTTTCCACAACAATGGTTGGCGGTACTTGTAAAAAACGCCTTTATCAAGGGGCTTTATCTCGTGAGGCTTAGCACTGCCCCTAGCTCACCCTCTCCCGCGCTCGGGAGAGGGTGATGTAGCGGCCGTGCTCACCCTCACGAGAGCGGAATGAGCCCTCGTGCATGGAACGCGCGCGCACCGGTAGCTGTGACAGCGCTGTAAGGCGCGTCCTATGGTAAAGATATAAACAACCGTTTAGAGTACCGTTGGTTGAGACTAGCTGAGACGCCAGAAAGTCTGGTCGGTACCATTTTGAGTGTTTGTGCGTATGGCGCGTGCTTTGCTCGCCTTCCTAAGTGACACAAACGCACGTGCTGGGCTGCGGAGATCGTGCGCAGGGCTGTGAAAGTGTCAACAAATTTAGAATCGCCTTAAGAGTGGGCTGGCGTATCTAGAGTGTGCCGGCCACCTGACGAACGCGCATAACTCCGCACCGTTTGATGCTATTCGCATTAACGTAGATAATCATTCCCAAAGGATGGGTTCTGCTGATTTTTTGTTTCTGGGTACCTGTAACTAATTTTTTTTTTTACAGCGGAGTTGTTAAGGGTTAGTTTCCCTAGTTTTGTGTCCGTCACCAAATAAATGTCGACACAAAACTCTGCATAGCAACCGCCATCTATAAGCAACGACGGCAACCAGACAACCGGCTTGCCGGTTGTCTTGTTGCCGCCATCGCTTATAGATGGCGGCAACCTTTCCAGCCTTTCCACTCTAGTTTTCACCAGAGTGAAAAGGCTGAATTTCTCTAGGTTTCGTCCTAGAGGTCGTCCTAGACGTCGTCCTTCAGGTCGCCCAAGGTTGTCCTCGAAGTCGTCCTAGAAGTCGTCCTAGACGTCGTCCCTGAGGTCGTCCTAGGCGTTGTCCTTGAGATCGTCCTAGACGTCGTCCCTGAGGTCGTCCCTAGGCGTCGTCCTTGAGGTCGTCCTAGGCGTCGTCCTCGAGGTCGTCCTAGACGTCGTCCTTGAGGTCGTCCTAGACGTCGTCCCTGAGGTCGTCTTCTAGGCGTCGTCCTTGAGGTCGTCCTAGACGTCGTCCCTGAGGTCGTCCTAGGCGTCGTCCTTGAGATCGTCCTAGACGTCGTCCCTGAGGTCGTCCTGAGGCGTCGTCCTTGAGGTCGTCCTAGACGTCGTCCTTGAGGTCGTCCTAGCGCGTTGTCCTTGAGATCGTCCTAGACGTCGTCCCTGAGGTCGTCCTAGACGTCGTCCTTGGAGGTCGTCCTAGACGTCGTCCCTGAGGTCGTCCTAGGCGTCGTCCTTGAGGTCGTCCTAGACGTCGTCCCTGAGGTCGTCCTAGACGTTGTCCTTGAGGTCGTCCTAGACGTCGTCCCTGAGGTCGTCCTTAGAGCGTTGTCCTTGAGATCGTCCTAGACGTCGTCCCTGAGGTCGTCCTAGGCGTTGTCCTTGAGGTCGTCCTAGACGTCGTCCTTGAGAGCGTCGTCCTAGACGTCGTCCTTGAGGTCGTCCTAGACGTCGTCCCTGAGGTCGTCCTTAGAGCGTCGTCCTTGAGATCGTCCTAGACGTCGTCCTTGAGGTCGTCTCTAGGCGTTGTCCTTGAGATCGTCCTAGACGTCGTCCCTGAGGTCGTCCTAGGCGTTGTCCTTGAGGTCGTCCTAGACGTCGTCCCTGAGGTCGTCCTAGGCGTTGTCCTTGAGATCGTCCTAGACGTCGTCCCTGAGGTCGTCCTAGACGTCGTCCTTGAGATCGTCCTAGACGTCGTCCCTGAGGTCGTCCTAGGCGTTGTCCTTGAGATCGTCCTAGACGTCGTCCTTGAGGTCGTCCTAGGCGTTGTCCTTGAGGTCGTCCTAGACGTCGTCCCTGAGGTCGTCCTAGGCGTTGTCCTTGAGATCGTCCTAGACGTCGTCCCTGAGGTCGTCCTAGGCGTTGTCCTTGAGATCGTCCTAGACGTCGTCCCTGAGGTCGTCCTAGGCGTTGTCCTTGAGATCGTCCTAGACGTCGTCCCTGAGGTCGTCCTTAGGCGTCGTCCTTGAGGTCGTCCTAGACGTCGTCCCTGAGGTCGTCCTAGGCGTTGTCCTTGAGATCGTCCTAGACGTCGTCCCTGAGGTCGTCCTAGGCGTTGTCCTTGAGATCGTCCTAGACGTCGTCCCTGAGGTCGTCCTAGGCGTTGTCCTTGAGATCGTCCTAGACGTCGTCCCTGAGGTCGTCCTAGGCGTTGTCCTTGAGGTCGTCCTTGAGATCGTCCTAGACGTCGTCCCTGAGGTCGTCCTAGGCGTTGTCCTTGAGATCGTCCTAGACGTCGTCCCTGAGGTCGTCCTAGGCGTCGTCCTCGAGATCGTCCTAGACGTCGTCCCTGAGGTCGTCCTAGGCGTCGTCCTTGAGATCGTCCTAGACGTCGTCCCTGAGGTCGTCCTAGGCGTTGTCCTTGAGATCGTCCTAGACGTCGTCCCTGAGGTCGTCCTAGGCGTTGTCCTTGAGGTCGTCCTAGACGTCGTCCCTGAGGTCGTCCTAGGCGTTGTCCTTGAGGTCGTCCTGAACGTCGTCCTGAGGTCGTCCTAGACGTTGTCCTTGAGGTCGTCCTAGACGTCGTCCCTGAGGTCGTCCTAGGCGTTGTCCTTGAGATCGTCCTAGACGTCGTCCCTAAGGTCGTCCCAGACGTCGTCTCTGAGGTCGTCCTAGACATCGTCCTTGAGGTCGTTCTCGACGTCGTCCTAGACGTCGTCTTTTAGGCATCGTCCTTGTGGTCGTCCAAGAAGTCGTCCTTGAGGCCGCCCCACCATAATACAGCTTCGCTGGTCTTCCTTCTTCACCAGAGCGGAAAGGCTGAAAGTATTTTGTACGGCGGTTATGAAACTTCGCGCCTAGATTTCTGTGGAGGAAAGCATCACCCATTGTGGTTTTCCGAGATACGGGCTACACTGGAAACACGGTCGCAGGACACTAACATAAAGGGCACCTCCGGTTCATTTTTTTTAATTTGGGATTACGACCGTTTTCAGCCAAGTCAGTGTCCCTGAATTAGCAGGTATAATTTTATTTCTCTCGATATTGTATGTAGTTGTATAAATAACGTTTGAGTTCGGGTATCCACGGCAAAACCGAGACTATCTGCTAGAGGGATGTTGAAATGAACCCTGGTCCAACTATCGACGAGCAGCTGGCACAAATCATTGAAAGTCAAAAAGAAAACTCAAAAGAACTAAAGTCAATTCAAGGAAAATTAGATTCACACATATCGGAAACAGATAAAAGGTTGACCTCTATAGAAGGAAAGCTGGAGTCTTTTTCACGTACAGTAGAAAGAGTGGATGACTGTGAGCGTGCTGTGAACAATCTAAATCATCAGGTTGCAACGCTAACGAGCAAAATAGATGATCTCGAAAACCGCAGTCGACGGAATAATTTGATTGTATATGGAGTCGATGAACGTGAAACGGAAACGCCAAATTCTCTCCGGGAGTTTGTCTTGACAGGATTATTTGAGGAGAAGCTGGGCATTAAGGTCAGTAGCCTTGAACGTATTCATCGTTTGGGTAAAAAGACTCCAAATAAAACACGCCCTGTAATTTGGCGTTTGTTTGACTTTAATGAAAAAATGGAGCTACTAAGAAACGCAAGAAAATTTAAGGGAACGAAAATTTCAGTTTCAGAAGATTTTTCGATTAGAATTCAGAACATCCGAAAACAGTTATGGGCAACTGTTAAAGATAAAAGGAAACCCGAAGATAAAGTATATCTTAAGTATGATAAGTTGGTTATTAATCAGGATGTGTATGTGTGGGACGACGAAAAATGTCGAAGATGTAAGCTTACGGGCTCTGGGATTGATGACGTGAACGAGGCACAAAATGATTTTGCTAGCACTTCCCAGTCTGGAAGAGGTAGGGCCGGTGACAGGCTGCGTGAACAAACTCGCGAAAGACTGGCTGGTGCCAAAAGTATTTCGGGCGACCATGACCGTGTGCGTTCAAATGAACAAGCCTATTTCACCCGTGCTCGTAAAAATCAGGCAGCGACATCTTCTAACTCCCCGACACTGTCACAAGCGTCATAGCTACAGGCAAGAAGCAGTGACGAACATGTTACTTCTTTTCCATCTGTTTCAGTTACGTTTACTAACATAAGAAGTGTTATGAATAAACGAGATAAGCTTAACTCTGTTGTAAGCTCAACGAACGCAGACCTAATTTTTCTTACGGAAACATGGCTCAGTAAACATGTCTGCAGCTCTGAAATTTTTCAAGGAGATAAAACATATAATGTATATCGTTTTGACAGAGACGGTAGACATGGGGGTGGCACACTCATAGCCGTATCACAGAGCATACCTTCATTTTGCGTAGATGTTGCTTCCGATCTAGAAATGGTTTGGGTTTGTATCACTTTAAATAACACAAGAATTTTACTGGGTGTCTGCTACCGCCCCCCAACAAGCGCAGTGACATTTATTGATGATTTGCATGACGTTATGAATTCTATTGTTTGTCAGTATCCCAGTTCTCCTATTTTTTTATTAGGAGATTTTAATTTTCCTGATATCATGTGGTCTGACCCCCTTCTTTTCAACCTGTTTCAACTCAGAGTCAACATTTTTTGGATCTGTGTGCATGTTTTAATTTGACACAGCTGGTGACGAAACCAACAAGGTATGCCAATGATACGGCGAACACACTTGATTTAATTCTGTCGACACACCCTGACCTTATATCTTCCCTTACGTATCTTCCAGGCTTAAGTGATCACTCGTTGTTAAATTTTGATCTCAAGGTTGCTCCCCCAATCAATATTAAAAAAGTAAAGCTTATTTCTGACTACAATAAAGCCAATTTTGATCTTATTAACCAAAAACTGTGCAGCTATCTGGACATATATCTGCCACAATTTGATCAACGAAGCGTGCAGGAAAATTGGAGATTATTTTGTTTAAAAGTGAACGAGCTGATTGATGCGCATGTACCCGTCAGGCGTATTCAATCTGATGCTAAAGCACCTTGGTATACTAACACCCTAAAACGTCTTTCCAATAAAAAACAGCGACTTTTTCGTTTAGCTAAATTACGTAACACGATTGATCGGTGGGAAGCATACTTTGCGGTGGAGGTCGAATATTCCCAAGCTGTATCTGACGTCAAAGAAAATTTTTTAAGAACACTTTGCCGGGTCTATTGTTAAATGACCCCAAAAAGTTCTGGAAGACTGTTAATATGAATGAAGACGGCTTAATTTCTCTTAGCGATGAGTCTGGGGCGTTAATCCCTCCGGCAGAATATCCATCAGTGTTTAATAATGTTTTTTCTAATAGTTTTTCTGTAGGAAATGGAAATGTAGTTCATGACGTTCCACGTTGTGAGTTTAGCCCTATGTTTCCAATTTCCATGGAGCCTACTGGAATTGTAAAGTTAATTGATTCTTTGAAAGTATCATCGTCATGTGGAAGCGATAATATTAACTCAAAATTTCTTAGACAAACTAAAATGTACTCATCCTTTTTTTGGCCAAAATTTTCCAGCAATCTCTTGAGTGTGGAACGCTCCCAATAGAATGGAAAACTGCGAAGGTGGTTCCACTGCATAAGTCGGGTAACAAGCATTCTCCATTAAATTATCGACCCATTTCTCTAACAAGTATTCCCTGTAAAATAATGGAGCATATACTGTATTCTCATATTTTTAATTACCTAGAATCAAATTCATTTTTCGCCCCTGCTCAACATGGTTTCCGTCGCTCATTTTCTTGTGAAACACAGCTGCTTCATTTCACTCATTGTTTGCATGCTGTACTGGACAAAAACCATCAGGCTGACTGTATTTTTCTCGATTTTTCTAAAGCATTCGACAAGGTTAATCATAAGTTACTAATGCTTAAACTTTCTTCATTAAACCTAGATCCTAACTTGTTAACCTGGCTGGAATGCTTTCTTACCAACCGCTCACAATATGTAACTTTAAATGGCAATAATTCATCCCTGACTGATGTGGTATCGGGCGTGCCCCAAGGTTCGGTTTTAGGCCCGCTTCTTTTTCTAATATTCATTAATGATTTACCAAGTTGTGTATCTTCCTCCATGCATTTATACGCAGATGACTGTGTAATTTATCGGGAAGTTCATGATGATGATGATGAACGCCTTTTGCAATCTGATTTAAATAATATTACTCTTTGGTGCAAAAAATGGCGTATGGAACTAAACCCTAACAAATGCAAACTAATGCGGGTTTCCCGGCAAGGCGCGCGCCCTTCAGCATATACACTAACCGACATTCAACTTGAATCTGTAAACTCGTACCGTTATCTGGGTGTTACTATATCATCGACTTTAACCTGGAAACCTCATATCGATATAATAATCGCCAACGCTAACCGCATGTTAGGATACCTACGACGAAACTTCAGAACGGCTCCAGTTAACTTAAAACTTCTTCTTTATAACACTCTTGTACGGTCAAAATTGGAATACGCAGCCTCTATTTGGGATCCTAACCACGCCTTTCTACATAAAGCTCTCGAACTAGTTCAAAATAACGCCGTTCGTTTCATTCTGTCTAATTATAATCGAACAGCCAGCATATCATCAATGAAGTCCAGTCTGTTGTTACCCTCTTTGTCACTGCGTAGAAAGTTTTTTCGACTTTGCCTGTTTCATAAAGTGTACCATCATCAGTCGCTGCGAGACCATTTCTTTACATTGCCTAACTATTACTCTTCCCGTCTGGACCATCGGAATAAAGTTGGATTAACACGTTGCCAAACAAACACTTTTTTTATTCATTTATCCCACATACATCAAACGACTGGAACCACCTTCCAGCAGGTATCGCAACTATACCCGATTATTTTCTTTTTCGCCAATCTTTGTTTACATTTCTGTTTGATGAGCCAACATGAGTCTTTTTATTTTGTTTATTTGTTCGTAACATATATTGCTTACAGATTTTAGGCAATCGCAGTGTATTTTTGATATTTGAATTTCTTGCCGCATGTTTTTTCGTGTTTTTTTGTTCTGTCAGTTTGTTTTATTTTTGTTTGCTTTGCCCCTCCCCTCTACAATGCTTCGGCGCTTGAGGGTATGTACAATAAATAAATAAATAAATAAATAAATAGACACTGATCATCAATCGTACGGCCGCGACGTGACGTCACACTGGTGCAGCGGTATGAGGTACAACCAACGTTATTAGATTAGCTCAGTTACGGAACTGCTCATGGACGCTGCATGCACGAACAGTACCACCCCGTCACTCACCTCGACTCGCCCGGCGTCACTCGACGCGCCGCCGGACGGCTGCTTTGGTAACTGAATCGGGATACGCTCGTTTCAACGTTACTAGATGCGTAAAAACCAACCGAAAAAACTCTTTTTGTAGTAACTTTTATTGGAGTTTAGTACAGAATGGGGGGCGCGTGATGTTTTCTAAAATTTTAGTTAGGTTTTCAGCATAATGAATATTGTTTTTATACAACCATGCCTCAGCGGCGATTTCAGGTAGCGCGTTCCGACCTAGGCGCATCTTAACTTCGGTGGTATCTCGCGGCGCGTCCGCTGAGGATACGGGGGTGGCACCCCTGTAACCTCTTCCACCGTATCTGTTTCGGCTCCGAAATGGCCGATTGAAGCCGAAATAGATGTCACGTGCAGTTCCTCGAGTGACCGCTGCGGGAGAAATGGCGGCGTTGTGATCGCCATTGGGCGCTTTAGCTGTGCTCTTTGGAACGCACAGTTATGAAACGAAAATATAGGTGGCGCTTCAAACGACGACAGGCGGATTGAAGTGAGTGAGGGGGGTACCCCCTCCGCGGGAGTTGCACAACTGAGGTATTCTATACTCCGTTTCACTTTATGTTGTACCGCAGCGAAGGCTAGAAGCGCGAGCTCATAGCGGTGGCAGCTGCGCTTGGTGCACGAGAGCTTGTGCCGCCGAGATGTGCCCTAGAGCAAGGAGCTCGCGCTTGTAGCCTTTCCTGCGGTACAACACAAGGTGAAACATAGTATAGTAACGTTGGGTACAACCAATCAACCGCAGCTCCACCGCGACGTGACGTCACAAGGGTGCTGCGTCAGTGTTCCTGGACTAAAAGCTAACCCGCTTGACGCCCCTCAAGAGCTGCTGGTCGCATCTTTAAAATTGGTTTTAGTGGTGTATGCGACTTCACTTTGACGTAATATTTCGGCTGTGATCATATTTCGTTACACTAAAGCGATATTGGTAATTTATATTGGTTTCGTTTTTGACCAAAGTTGCCCTTTAAGAGCGACGATGGTGTGCCTAATTATAACTGCGGCTGTGGCTTGGCGATTTAGTTCTGGCTGTTTTTGTTTTACAGTACTCCGATCCTATAGCGGTAATAAGTCCATCAAACCTGGGGCGTCCTGTAATTCTAAATGATCTACTAAAAGTGAACTACTCTCAATTCCGAAAATTTAGGGATAATGAGAGATTTCACATTAAAAAAAACACTAATAAAAAGCACTACGTCATTTGCTTCGCAATAACATGGGATACTTGTTGTTGAATCTCACTTTAAACGAGTAGAAATCGAAACCGAAACTTCGGCCGCGTATGGCAGCATTTACCTCGGGCCGCCCAAAACATGGCTATTATGCGGTACGAGATATCACGTGATCCCCTACGCAACGACGAGCGGGATAGGGGTGGGCCGGCGGGCTACCGTTGGGGCGGGTGTGTGCAAGGCGCAAGCGTCGTCTGCACCGCTCCCTTCACCCTGTTTTGGTGTCTACGACATTCGACGACGTCTGCACAACTGCGGCATATGTCTGCGCACGTAGTGTGAACGAAACTTGGAGAGGCAATAGGGAATTGTAGTAGACCGTTTTTCTCCTCCGCTACGGTATTCCCGAAGAAAACGCCGCACCTGCGCATGCCCGCCGCCAGCCTTATCTGCATAGTTCGGGGTCTTGTGGGGGATTACGGAGTGCTATCCGGGTGCTTAGCGGGCTGCGGAAACGGTCTACTACAATTCCCCAATAATAACGAACGGTGAGACGATGGTTGTGACGTGGGAGACGGCGGTAACGGCGGGACGGCCGGACGGCACCCAAGAAGCGCGCTGCGCAGGCGCGTTACGCCGATCACGTGGACAACGCTGACTGCTGAGGGGAAACTTTTCTGACGTCACCCGTTACGTTCGCCCGGAGAAGAAAAACAAACAAAAAGGGGCAATGGTGATGACGTTTAGCTCAATGTCGGCTACACCCCCGCCGTAGCCTTGACTGCGCTGTCGGCTGCGTCTCAATTCGCCCGCTAGAGTCAGCCGATTTCGGAAATTTGGTGCGTTGAAAAGGTTGCCGAACCGTTTAAGAAACATTTAGACAGAACTATAGTCGTAATATTTGACGTATGGTTTTCCTAGGTAATACTGAAAAGGACGGATCGTTTTTTTAAACAAAAATGAAGTGGAGTTGCCTTATAAAAGTAATTGCAGATATCGGGGGTTTTGCCAATAACGCGACCATTAAAAATACAGCTATCGAAGAAACCATTTTTATGAAAACAAAATTTTGTAAAGAAAAAAATACTGGCAGAACACCGGACGCTATTCTTTTTTCTTTTATTTGCGATGATAGCACTGAAGTCGTACACGTTTGGCACACTACTGATACACGTTTCTGTTCGTAGAAATAATATAATCCATACAGTGTCACTGTCATTAACACGTAAAAGTCAGAAACCGCATGAACGCTTAACCATGGGTAGAGAACCAACCAACGCACGTTACTTCTAGAAGTTGAATTACCTTCAAGCTTTTTCAGTTTAAATTCGCATATTTCTTTAAGTGAATACATTTATCTGTAGCGAAACATCAATGGGGTGGTGTCTGGTGCACGGACATCGAAGAGGCACTATATTCTAGCACCTCTCGCGTTTTACTTTTGAATGAAAAGGGAATGGGGGCGCCAAGGGAGGGTGTCAGATGATTTGTTCTTAAAGATCTGGTTGATGGCGTAGTCCCACATGATTCTTGACATCTGCCTTCAAGACGATGGGTGACCACGCATAGTCTGAAAAGCGTTTGCACGCACACTAACATACGATGCACTCGGACCACCAATGATTGGTGTTTTATACTCTGTTTAGCCAATGATAATTTGTATCGCATCTCAATGGAGGTCCAGCCTTGCGAAAAGCGTCTATCCCCTTCGCTACTAAGACTGCAAGACTATTGCACTAGCTGCACCTTTGTGTAGACCCACGCTGGCTCAAGCCTGCTCTGCCAGCGAATGAGCATAGCACAGACCGCACTTCTCATTCACTTAATAAGAGAAGGCCGCGCTGTTCGGGGGTCTATCGCTGTGCGCTATCTGCTCAGGCACTTTTGAGGGTGTAACACTTTAGCTTCCAGTGACGCGATGCACAAGGGGCTGCCTGGTGATATGACGTCAAGGCACTGAATGATGACGCAGAGCTACAATACCAGAAGCCGCTGAGAATGCTGAGCAGCGTTGACTTTCCAGCGTTGGGAGGTCCGAGGACAGCCACTATGTCTCCTGGTAGCGCTGACCCGGTAAGGTTGCGCAGCACTGTTTTCCGACGGGGCTGCTTGGTCCAGTCGGTCAGTTTTTTCTCGAACAGGCCTACAAAAGAAAGCACAGGTACACTCTCACACGTTTCCGTACGTATACTGCCCGATGTGCCAGCCCTTCACAATAGAGGGCATTCGCTGGACGCCATATTTGAGGACGAGGTTTAGAGTGCATGCTCGGAACCACGACCAACTCTACTTACGATCACTTCATCTGAGCGCTCCGTATGGAAGAGCCATGCTCCGGGCTGAGGGACGAGTTTTAGCGCCGCCTAGTGAGAGGCGTTCTTGCTAGGCGGCACAAAAACTCGGTCCTCCTACCTTGTCCGGTTCTTCTGCTATCCGTGGGTGCGTGCCAGCTTATCGCGCTTTCTGGTTTCAAGCGCAGTCACGCTGTAAAGTGTTTTTCTCTATATAAATGATACTGAAGGAGTCCAATTCGTTAATTAGTTTTGCTTTTGTTTTTAGTTTTCGCAGCCAGCACCAGATGGTATTGGCTGCACCCGCGCGCCGTAGGGGGCTTAAGTGAGGGTGGGTGCAACTCAAAACCTGGAGAGCGTTTGCAATTTAATGGAGGCGCCTGAGGGAGGGTGTGGGGAAAGGATATGCGCCAATGTTGCCTGCACGAGAGCAGATGCCCGCTCTGTCGCAACTCTGTTGCTCCATGCGCCTTTCCTCCTCTCGCCTCCCATTGCAAGCAACGAACGCCTTGGCGCAGCCTTTCTCGCTTCCTTCTCGATCCGGTAATTGCAAACGTCGAGAGCAGAAAGCAGGGTTGCCAGACAAGCAGCAACGTCCAAGATGGCGGAATTTACCATTTTTCGCGTTAAACAAGTACTTAACGTATCTGAACAAAACTGGTGGCTATAAAAAAGTAATCATTTATACCTTGCGTAAATAATTCAAGCATATTATTGGGCTCTTATGACCTGAGTTAGGAAATAAAACGACCCTCTGCCCGATAGACTCCAGTATAGACGCGCCGTTGCTACCTTTTTCCCCCATTTGTTCTTAGAGTGCGGCTGAGGCCGCCAGTGAATGCCCCCTATTGTGGAGAAGATCGAACAGTCATGCCTCTAGCAGTACGCTTCAGCTGTGGAAATAACAAACCGCATTTTGTTGTTTGTTTATGCTTAGAGGAATCGAAGGTGACGATTCGAAGGCCGATCCTTGTGCGACCAAATCACAGTTCAGAGCGAAGCGCTCCTGCCCAGACCGTGCTAGGCGATGTTTAATTTCTTTGTAGTGCTGTGTTAGTAAACACCGGGCTGTGGGGACAAAAAGCTCGATAAAGCGCCCCCTATAGTTTGATCTCCGGCCCAATAGTGTAACACAAGCAACAGGAGTGAGCGTTTAACTATCAGCCTCCCTGCCTAGCATGCGCGCTCGTGTAGTGTAAGCATATCGTTAAAGGCCACAAGCTCGTGCTTGTAGCTTCGGCTTTTAACGCACATACCTTTCATTTGTTCAGCCAGTGAGGTGGATGAGCAGTTTTGTACCTACAGGGGTATTCACACGAGGAGAAATCCGGGGATTTCTCCCGGCACGCGCATCCCACGACGAAAACGTCAGCCTTTGCGGTGTGCAAAAGCCTCGCGTTTTCATCTCGTGATGCGCGCGTGCCGGGGAGAAATCCCCGGGATTTCTGCCTCGTGTGAATGCCCCTTAAAGGGATGACTGAACCAAGGAATTTAGTGTCCATAATAAGTGGCGCACGCTTCTTTCCACGAGCCAGCAGCCGCCGGTGTGCGCGAGCACAAGCAACAAAAATGACGTCACAGACCTCCATTCGCGGTTAAGAAGACAGTGAAATGTATGGGTTTCGGGCCGAAGGAGAATAAAGACAGGTTATTCATCTACACAGTGGTGTCTGGTGTAAAAAGTAAGCGATTAATTGGTCTAACAAACACGTAGCTTTCACTTGTAGAGATGAAAAGCCTGCCTTTATTTTCCTTTGGCCCGAAGCCCATGCATTTCACTGTCCTCTAAGCGCAAATGGAGGCTTTTGACGTCATTTTCGCTGCGTGTGCTCGCGCACACCGGCGGCTGCTGGCTCGTGGAAAGAACGTGCGCCACTTATTATGGCCACTAAATTCTTTAGTTCAGTATCCCTTTAAAGGTCGGTTCACACATAGAGCGGAGCGCTCAGTTAGAGCCTCAGGAGCGCTGGAAGCAGCGCTCATGTGGCACCGACTTGATCGTGACGGAGCGCTCGGTTAGCGCTTCAGAAGCGCTTCGGTAAGCGCTTGGTTAGCGCTTCAGCAGCGCAGTGTGCTCTCACGCTACTTGTGCCGTGCTTGCTGCTGCGGAATAGCGCGTGCATGGGGCGATTCCGTTGTTGTTGTTTCTTCTTTGGCATTGAAAGAAGGGGAAGTAAAAGAGCCGCTCTCCTAGCAAAAGGTCGGGCAGACGATCCAGAATCATGGACTCTGAGCGACTAATCGATTGGGTACGACCTCGTCACTTTCTATTCGATATGCGTGTCCCTGGTTTCAAAGACACACAGTTAAAAAATAATCACCTTCGAAAGAGCTCTGTCTCTGGGTCCCTCAGCCTGGGAACAAGGTTCGCCGGATACCCGTCGGCATCTCAATGGCGAAAGATTTCGCGCACCCAGAAGGCTCTTCTGGGCGTTAAGTCGTCCACACACATATGCACTAGTTGCGTGTGTAATAGCCTTTGTCGCGTTTCTATTTCAGCGTCCCATATGTCCGCCATGGTACTGTTGATGGACACCCAACCACAGGAACCGGAACCGTTATGCACGCGCTAATCTGCAGCAATAACCGCCGTACAAAAAGCGCTAACAAGGCGCTACTGAAGCGCTAACAAGGCGCTACCAAAGCGCATACAAGGCGCTACCAAAGCGCGTACAAGGCGCTACAAAAGCGATAATCGCGCGCTATATTACAACTAAGTCACGCGCTAGGAAGCGCCACATAAGCGCTCTTTGAAGCGCTCACGTATCGCTAACTTAACGCTCCGCTGTATGTGTGAACAGGCCTTTAAAGGCCGGTTCTCACATGCAGCGAAGTGCTGATGTAGCACTGCTCACGTGTCCTCAGCTTCTTATCGTCCGCAATGAGCAACAGTTTTGACGGTGCGATAGAAAGCTGGTAAACGATACCGTCAGCACGCGCTTAGCGCGAAGTCAGCGCTTTCAGCGCTATGCTTGTCGCGCTCCGCTGCATGTGTGAACAGGCCAGGGGTACTGACACGTGGGAGAAATCCCGGGGATTTCTCTCCAGCACGCGCATCCCACGACGAAAACGTCAGGCTTTGCGATGTGCAAAAGCCTCGCGTTTTGATCTCGTGATGCGCGCGTGCCGGGGAGAAATCCCCGGGATTTCTCCCTCGTGTGAATACGCCTGGTCATGCCGCCTCGGTGTCCAAAAGCGGGTTCACCACTTTTGCAGCTGAAGCTGCCTGACCGTTGGAGTGCCGTAGCCATTGTTTTTTGTGTTGTATGTACAGGGTGTGTAAACCATAAGGTGCAAGATGGACAAGTGTACCACGCACCCATATAGTGAGAAGAAAAGAAAGTGTTGACGCCGAGATCAAGAGAAAATAAGAAACAAAAGGCTCGGCTGGGACGTGCACGAAATTACGGAATGATGGTGTCGTCAACATGTGAGCGTATTCATTTCCTTTGAGTGTTATTTATCTTTACTTTAGCAATTAAATGTTTAACTATCTGTTGTACGGTGTCGGCTCGCCTCTTTAAACACAACGTTTTATTAGTGCCGTAACCCGAGAGAAAAGCCCTGAGCGACTTCAAAAAGAACGATCTGGAGAACGATCCCGTTATGAATAATTTTGAAGAAACTGTGACACAAGTAAATGGACGGTACAAAGTTGCCCTTCCCTGGAAGAACATGGTGGACCTTGAGGACAACAAGGGGGTCGCTATAAAACGCCTCCACCAGCTAATCAGTAAGCTACGAAAGACGCCTGGGAACCTACAGGTGTACGATAACGTCATAAGAGAGTACAGGACTAAGGGCACGGCAGAACACATAGTTCTGAGCGACAACGAGAATCAATTACTGAC
Organism: Ixodes ricinus; assembly: GCA_037355805.1. Classification (NCBI taxonomy): domain Eukaryota; kingdom Metazoa; phylum Arthropoda; class Arachnida; order Ixodida; family Ixodidae; genus Ixodes; species Ixodes ricinus. The sequence goes on from JAZHYW010032791.1 coordinate 20,225, forward strand.
CTATTACATGCCCCACCAAGTTGTGGTTCGGGAATCAAGCAACACTACAAAGCTCCGGGTGGTATTTTATGCTTCATCACATGCATACGAAGCAAAATCACTCAATCAAAACCTCGAGAGCGGACCTAATTTAACCTCGGACCTCGTGAGCTTGCTGCTTAACTTCAGAACGCACAAAGTAGCCCTAGCGGCGGATATAAAGAAAGCATTTTTACAAACTGAAATTGTCGAAACAGACAGAGATACGCTTCGTTTCTTATGGTTTGAAACGACATTGGCGGCTTCTGGATCTTTACCACATACTAAATGCTGGCGCATGAAACGAGTTCCATTTAGAACCACGTCAAGCCCTTTCCTGCTTTCTGTAACTATTTAACATAATTTGAAAAGTGTGGAACACAAGTATCCAGATACAGTGAAAACTCTTAAGGAATCGTTTGATGATGATGACTTGCTAACTGGAGTAGATGAAGAAGCAGCAACCTTGAAGATTTATACGGAAGCCAAGACCATATTTAGCTCTGCTTCCATGACGCTGCAGAAGTGGGTGTCAAATGACAAACATTTGAAGGAGCGTTTCGATCAAGACTATCCAAACCACACGACAGACCTCGGGTACCTTCCTGGGGAACTGAAGGTGCTGGGACACACATCGGATGCAGACTCCGATAGGTTGACGTTTATGACGAGCCTCAGATCAGAAGACCAAGAGAAAGACACCAAACGAAGCGTTGTGAGAACGACGGCAAGGCTCTACGACCCCCTGGGATGAATATCTCCCTTACACTGTCAGAGCGAAGTCGCTCTTTTAACAACTGTGGAAAAGGAAGGTGGATTGGGACGAGAGCATTCCCGATGATATGAAAGAAGAATGGATGCAGCGGTGTGCCGAACTCGACGAAGTGAACAGGATTCGAACGCCACGCTTTTACGGGTTTCTATCGAAGGACCGTTCAGAGAACGTTGCATTACACATCGTTGCTGATGCAAGCACCGTAGCCTACGGTATAAGGTGTCATACGTCTGTAGTGCCGACTCTGAAGGTAACAGCGTATCAGCTATTGTGATGAGTAAATCAAGAGTGGCACCTGTAAAACCACCAACTTTGGCAAGACTGGAACTGATGGCTTGCGTTTTCGCAGCCAGATTACACAAATATATGACACAAAGTTTACATGACGTACCGACGAAAACATAAATGTGGACGGATTCCACTATTGCGTGTCACTGGATAAACAGTGACGCCAACCGCTGGAAACCGTTCGTTCAGAATCGTGTCATAGAAATACAAAGTCTTGCCTATAAAATACGTTGGAGACATTGTCCTAGAAAGGAAAATCCAGTAGATCTTATGACACGCGGCATAAGAGCCAGCCGCCTAGTAGATTAGCATCTCTGGTGGTCCGGACCAGAGTGGATCAATAGCGCAGAAGACTACCGGCCTAAGTTGGCTACATCTGCAGACCTAACAGAACAAGACGCGATGGAAAGACGGACAACTGAAGTTACACAAACAGCTATACTTCCAACAACAGCACTTCCAGTAGTAGACATAAACCGCTTCAGTTCTGCCGACAGAGCATTCAGAGTGACCACTTGGGTTCTTCGCTACGTAAATAACTTGCGACGGGCGGAAAAGACAAGTGGCCCACTCAGAACACTAGATATAAATGAGGCGGAACTCTACCGGCTTCATCAAGAAGAGCGAGAACACTTCTCAAGAGAAATTAGATCCACACAGGAGAACACGAGACTTCCGCGGGATTCTCCTCGGCGATAACCATCGCTCTTTGATAGTCCTCCAAAAAGCACAACTTTCCAGTTTGTTAGCAATACAATCACACCTTCGTGTACTTCATGGTGGAGTGAGGGACACGTTAGTCCAACTAAAAGAAAGTTACTGGGTTGTCGGGGGACGGCAGTTGGTAAAAGCAACGATCCGAAAGTGTTTGACTTGTCAGCGCTTCAACGCACGCCCAGCACAACAAGTGACAGCGCCCCTTCCGCCTGATCGAGTGACACGAGCACCACTCTTGGCCATAACCGGAGTGGACTTTACCGGCCCACTCTTCGTGAGGAGTTTAGGATCAGACAAGAAATCCTTCATTGCACTGTTTACTTGTGCTGTCACAAGATGTGTACACCTAGATATGGTCAGCGACATGTCCACGAAAACCGTCTTACGAGCCTTTCGTCGATTCATATCGCGAGAGGCATACCACAAATCATCTATAATGACAACGCACTTTATTCAATAAAGCTAGTCAAGATCTAACATCCATCTGGGCCGTCATTAGAATGGAAGAAGTACGGAACGTTTTTGCAAGTGCTAGAATCGAATGGAAGTTTATTGTTGAATGACCTCCCAGGTGGGGAGGTTTTTACGAAAAATTAGTTTGTACGACAAAACAAGCATTGAAAAAGACCCATGGCTCCAGCCGTCTCAATGCTGAAGAATTGACCACAACGTTAACTGAAATCGAAGCAGACTAGAACTCTCGACCCTTGAGCCACGTCTGCATCGAGTCTGGAGAGCCGGAAGCACCTTGTTCTGCTTCCTTCTTGACCGGAAAGCGAATTACTTCTCTACCAAACTTGCGACAGCAAGAAATAAGAGACACCTTTTTTGAACATCTCAGATTTCTTTGGAAGAACATACAACGAGCACTGGACATGTTCTGGAGTAGATGGACAAATGAATACCTCAACGATCTTCGCTCGATGTCGAATACCAGAGCGTCTGAGTGCAAAACAATTAAAGAAGGAGACATCGTGCTCTTGCGCCAAACCATGATACCACGTCAACTATGGAAGGTGGGGAAGAGTGATGCAAGTGTTCCTTGGGCATGACGGCAATGTAAGAACCTGCAAGTTAAAGCCTCCTGGAGGAATCATTGTCAAAATACCAATTTAACTTCTCTACTCCTCGGAAATAACGCAATAAAATGACACTGCCATTTAAGGGGGCTGTGTGTTGAATCCATGAGGTGCAAGAGGGACAAAATTACCAAGTACCCATATAGTGAGAAGAAAGGAGAGTGTTCATGCCGAGATCAAGGGAAAAGAAGAAACAGAAGGCTCGGCTGGAACGTGCACGAAATTACGGAACGATGGCGTCGTCACCATGTGAGCGTATTCATTTTGTTTGCGTGTTATTTACCTTTACTTTAGCAATTAAATGTTTAACTATCCGTTGTACGGTGTCGGCTTGCCTCTGTGAAGAACAAACACATTTGGCACGCCTTGTAAAATTTGGACTCCATTCGTACATTCTTGAAATTGGGTGCGCAAATTTAGTTTCGCAACAAGTTTTATGTCTACCTTTTTAGAACTCAACTCGGAGGTAGTCAGACTTGTACGTAACGCGTTACAAGTAATGGATTACTTGTGATCCATTACATTTGACTGTAATTTTGTAACCCTTCAATTACTTCCTTTAAGGAGTAACGATCCTTGTAATTGAGTTACTTTTTTGCTGTAATTGATTACAAAATTACCCATTACAACCTTTCTCATTTTTTTGTTTCATGGGGGAGGGGAGGGGTATATATGTGCTGTAGTCAATCAGTTCTAGACAACAGCCAATTTTTATCGATATTATTAGCACGGGATTTTGAGGATTTGTGGGTCACTTCGCTATGCTTCGTTTCCTGGGTAATTTTTTTTTTTTTTACACCGGAGATTACGTTTGGGTATGAAAAGAGATCTTATCCGGCCTCTTGTGAGTAATGTATTTAAACAGCACCCTTTGTATTTTTATTTTTATTTTTCACGAGAGGGATTGGGTGTGTTGGCGTCACTCACTCAGCTTTAAAAAAAGACGATCAAGGCTTTTTTTTTTCTTTTTCGGAACAACTGAGGGCGAGATTCCAAGGATTATGCTACCGTAATAAAACAAAAAAAAGTTGAATGAAAAGTAACGTGGGAAGTAATCAATTACATTACAGTAATTTTTTTATTACTTTTTTAGGCTGTAATTGTAATCGTAACCGGTTACTTTTTACAGTGAGGTAATTGTAATTGTAATCGGTTACTTTCTTCAGTAACGTGAAGAAGTCTGGAGGTAGTGGTATATTAAAAACAAAACAAAATCGGAGGTCGTGTGTTTTCTATGTTCTACACCAACCTCTTTTTAGCCTCCGTCCAGGTTTATGAGCTCGCTCCGGGGTGGCTTGCTGAACGCAAAAGCACTAAGATTCAATAGTAGTGGCTGGCGATGAGCAAGATTATCCCGATAAATAATACTTTTAACGAAATAGTTGAACAACGACCACTTGAAAACAAGCTCACAAACCAGTGTGCAGACGACGAACACTCAGTACAGGGCATAGAAAATTCGCGGCCACCCTTTTTGTTATATTTTTAATATTTTAGCACATCTGAATTGAGTTGTGAATAAAATAGGCATAAAACTTCTCGAAGAACTACGCTTGCCTGCCCAATTACAGGTGTGTAAATTTGGAATTTGAATTTTGCAAAACGTGCCAGATGTGCTGGTCCTAACGGCTGCACCCTGTACATTGAGGTTTAGAATGCATCGCGCTGCTGCATGCGCAACAAGACTTCTGAAGATGTACACTCTAGAAAGGGGAGATGACAAATCTGAAAGCGTCAAGATCTCTGCCATAGCAATACATATTTCTCCGCTGTTTCGAAGGCGTGCTGTTTAGTTTAGATTGCAATGCAGCGTCACTACTGGGCTTATAAGTATGAGGTGACATGTCTGGCTGCCGTCACCTCTGAGAACCGGCAGGGCGCAGGTGACATGTGTCCAGCGGAGGTTGATGCGCATGTCTTCAGAAATGCCGTTAGGTCCGATCGTCTTGGAGGTGCCCTCCTGGGAGCTCTTGACTGCCGGGAACTGCACCTTGCGGAGCTGTTCTGGGTCCGAGAATGACGTCAGTGTCCCCTTGTCAGCTGCGGACAATAAAGCGACATTCGGCTGCTCGCAACCACCACAAAAGAATGCGCACACGCGACACTTCAAACTATATTTCACGACGTAAAGATTACATCAACTAGATACGTTACCTCCGTAGCAAAAAAAAAAAATTGAAAATGAGTTTTTTTTGTTTTTTGTTTTGTTTCTTTTGTTAAGACCATCAAGGAAAGGAATGGTCTACCTATACTTCGTTTGACCTTAACGGAGCCATAAAACAATTTTTCTACTTCCGCTGAATACTTCTTAGAATCCCTCCATAACGTTAACAACTGAATAAACTTGTCTTCATTTTTATTTTTCGGGAATGAGAGCAGCCAAAACAATTCGAAATATATAAGTATCGTTCATCCCCTGAACTCGGAGCCAGAACAAGCGGCCACGTGGCCTAGTGCCTAACCTATGCCTCCAACGTTAATCATAGCAACGCTTGGGGATGACAAATGAGAAAACGCGTGCTGAGCTCCAGGCATTGTTAGAACTCGGCTATTCTCATCACGGCAGTGGTTGGACACGAGCCACCACCTGAGTGTCCGCCGAGGCATTGATTGTTAGGAGCCGAAGTCGAGCGGTCACGCAGTTCGCGTGTCCAATCCATGAGCCGCGCTCGACTGTCGTCAGGTGGGCGTTTCGAGCTCACAATTACGTCATCAAGTTTTGGGAAGGCAAGACTGAAAGAAATAGTCCCTTTTATCCTCGCAATTTCACCGCGACAAAGAAGCTTCGGAATCAGTGGCGGTCTGTGCGAGTATCCTTGTGCCAGACAGGACCAGTACGCCTCTGCAAAATCACGAACATTCCATCCCGATATCGTTTCACGACCCCTTTAAGTCCAGAAGCAGCCGATGCTATACGAGCTGATAGGGCCTATAAGGCACTGTCAATGCGGAGGGCAAGTTCGTCTGCTTCTCGCGCAGGGGTAGCGGTGACGTCAGAACGCCGAGCCCTGATTGGCTGATCGCGGTCCCCTATCTGAGCGTCGTCTGCTCCTTTGCAACGTCGTCTGTCCAACGTCTCTGCGTTTCTTCCTTTCCTGCGACTTTTGCAAGTGGAGAGGCCAGATTCACGAAACTATCTTACGCCAAAAATATGCGTAAGACAAAACTTAAAAACAAATTCGTATTCACGAACCGAAATTTTCGTAAGTTTTGCGCAGGTTACGACAAAATCCTACGACAGCTCCGAAGCTACGCACTTGTTACGATCAAATCAGCATGGCCGACAGTGTCGCGGTCGCGACGACCAACGGACGTTTATTTTTCTACGTGCGCTTCTCTCGCGTCCCGACTTCAAGCAGCAAGAAAAAAGTAAAAGTGCTTGAACCAGACCACGACGAACAAGAACGCTGGATCCACAAACACCCGGGAAAAGCTCCAACGGCCACGATTCCACCGACACCGACCAAGCGAACTCGGCAGATAGGCCTAGCAGCCACTCCGACTCGGTGACCGTCTGCCCACGACCGGCTGGCGTGCTGAATGGAATGTGCCCGCGCGACCCTTGTGAACCCTTCCCGTATTATACTGTGATCACTGACCTCAATTTTAGATTAAGAGGTCAATCTCTTCCTCTTGTCATCTCCTTGTTTTCCGAGGCAACGGTGACTCTCGCCGGTGAAAAAGCGGTGAATATCCGACAGACGCAGGAAAGGTAAAGGAGCCATCGCTTTGACTAGCAGACGTAAAGCAGACGACGTTAACTGCGCCAACCCGCCGACGCCGTTAAAGAATGAGGAGTCTTGCCGCACACGAAAGGGGGGAAAAGTATTTGGGAGGGAACTTGCGGACACTAACACGCTCACTCTCGGTTCTTAGCAAACAAACCTCGGCGTCTCGGGACACCTCGCCAGTGAGTACTTTGACTTCCCTCCTTGATGCGCGTCTGCTAGTTGTTCGACAAAAACAACGAACCGCTCGAGTTATTTTGTCTGCCTTCTCTGAAAGGCGAAGTCGAGCTCGCTCGTAAAGACCTGCACTTCCGAAAGTCGCAGGAAAGCTAAGACAGACGCAGACGACGTCGCGAGCAGACGTTGTTGCAAAGGAGCAGACGACGCTCAGATAGGGGACCGCGATCAGCCAATCAGGGCTCGGCGTTCTGACGTCACCGCTACTTCCTTTCTCATGCGCAGAAGACGAAAATGAGCCCACTTGCGAGGCGTATAGCGCACCATCATGACGCTCGCCATGTTTCTTTCCTTGTTCTATAATTCTTGACCAATCATAAACAGAGAAGGCGTAGTAACTTGCGCTTTTGACGCTGCATGGAATAAATGTTCTGTGCGTTTACTTTCTTGCGGAACACGAATGGAGCGAATCAGAGCAAACAGTGGAAGGATCTCAGCAAATGACAAATCGCAAAGTAGGACTGAACTTCGAACTTATCATTTGCGTAGGGACACTGAGCAACTTAGGCGTCATGTTCATGGTTCCTAGTGATATAGTCATGTTCCAGATATGACCATGTCCCTAACATGTATGCAACTACAGACATTAATCATGTTACAACGTGAAACTTATTCAAGACCTTGAGAAAATGAAAACGGCAGGGAGGTCTTTCGGTTGTCCTCCACCTACAGCACGAGCTTTCAACATGCGATCAAACTTTGGCGTCTAGTGAGTTTGAAGCATGAACGCGCAGCCAAAACATGGCTAAAGGCAATGAGTCCGTGCTGAAGGTCGGACATCCGAAAGAGACACCATGTTGCTCTCATTCTGTAAGTAAGTCACGAATTATTTTAACATTAGGCGAAGCGCGGTTGTGAAAGTGAACAAAGACAGCTTACCATGGTTCTCACTTGATGGGCTCGCAACAACTGTAGGAATTTCCTCCGTTACAGCGATGGTAGGAATCGGCCCTAGGACTGTGATGACAGGGAAAAATAAAGCGGGCAGAATCGCGTTATCTGCTGCTGAAACAAAGATGAACAGCGGTGTCTCCGGTCTCTAAAATGTATTTCTCAACATGAAAATAGGAAGTTCTTTTGTTTTCGGGAATTCATATATAATCACCAGAAATGCTTTCCCCGTGCCATGAGGAAACCCCTCGGGTCCTGTTAGGCAGTTACTAGCATAACTAATGAGACGTTCATATTCGCCTCAAAACTTTGCTGAGCGTTCAAGAAGGCTTTGCAACTTGTGCAGCAAGGCAAACCACGACACCTTACGCTAAAGTCGCCATCAACAGTAGGATATACACTGACCGGAGTAAAACGGCGCGGAAGCCTTTCAGTTGTTCCGTCTCCAGCGTCTGCTTTTTACCCTCGATAACGCGTGTGTGTCTCCTGGACTTCGAGCGTGAACGGGCAGCCAAAGGACAGAAAAGACGACCCGCGCATGCTGGAGGCGGGACATCCGAAACAGACGCCCTTCCGTTCTCATCCTCTTAGTGCGGAGAGCAAGTTCGTCTGCTTCTTGCACAGGCAACGCGATGATGTCAGAATGCCGAGCTCTTATTGGATGATTGAAAACAAAGAGTAGTGCGTAGATCTCAAGGCATCTAGCATGGAGGTCTACCCACTATATTTTTAATCAGAGCTCCGCGTTGTTCTGACGTCACCACAACTCCTGCGCAAGAACCAGTCGACTTGCTTTCCGCATAATCTGTTGCAACATGAATATCAGCCAACGTTACTAGAACTCTCAGTTGGGAAACTCACCGTTGAAACCTGGGCTACTGGCGTCCACCGAGCCTGAGCTAAATACGACAACAGCGCCACTCTGTATCATTTGTCTTAACTGTGGTCGCCTTGAGCTTTTAGAAAGCATGTTTTTGCGTAAAAACTAACGAAAAAAACTCTTTTTGTAGTAACTTTTATTGGAGTTTAGTACAAAATGGAGGGCACGTGTTGTTTTTTAAAATCTTTAGTTCGCAAGGTTTTGCAGTATAATTAATATCTTTTTTTATACAACCGTGCCTCCGCGGTGATTTCAGGTAGCGCGTCCTGAGTTAGGCGCATATTAACCACGGTAGTAATCCGCGGCGCATCCGCTTGGGAGTCGGGGGCGATACCTCGAAGCCCCTTCCACAGTGTCTGTTCTGGCCCCAAAATGGCCGATTACAACGAAAATGGAAGTCACTTGCAGTTCCTCGAGTGGCCGCTGCGGGGGAAATGGTGGCGTTGGGGTCGCCATTAGCTCGGTTCTCGTGGACGGATCGGTGCCACTTTTTCAGAGCAGTCTCTAAGGCAGTTTCCCAACTGAGTGGTTCTAGTAACGTTGATATCAGCAGTAGAAGCCTTGAGCGCGAGCTTTCACCTCCCATAACACTTCGGTGCACGAGCAACCAAAGCACCACTGCGGGCAACGGACGCATATTGAGGCGGAGCTTGTCCCGCTAATCTTATGTTGCAACATATCCCTTAAAGAAATGCTGAACCAAACATTTCAGATGTCTATAATAAGTGGCGCACGATCTTTCCACGAGCCAGCAGCCGCCGGTGTGCGCGAGCACACGCAACGAAATTGACGTTATAGTCCCCCGTTCACGCTTAAAATGACAGTGAAATGTGTGGGCTCCAGGAAAAAGGAGGATAAAGGCAATTGATCATGATGTTTTAAAATCCTGAGACTGGGAAGGAAAATGAAGAGAAATTGTAAGACAGAAAAAAGGGGACAGGGCAAACGTCTCAATATTTTATACAAAGGCAATATTTTCATCTCCGCAGTGGGGTTCGGTGTAAAAGGTAAGCGATTAATTGGTCTAACAAGTACGCAGCTTTTACTTGTGGAGATGAAAAGCCTGTCTTTATTCTCCTTTGGCCCGAAGCCCATGCATTTCACTGTCATCTTAAGCGCGAACGGGGGACTATGACGTCGATTTCGGTGTGTGCTCTCGCGCACACCGGCGGCTGCTGGCTCGTGGAAAGAACGTGCACCACTTATTATGGACACTAAATTCTTTGGTTCAGTATCCCTTTAAAAATGATCTCACGAATATCTGCAGTGGTGACAAAAACAGAGGCGAGGCAGTGATTTTTGTGAAATGCCATTTCTTTGCGCTTGCTGAAGGCGCAGTTCTTACTCCTTTCTTAACTTGTTCACGACGCGCGAGAGACGCCATTTCCGGTTGCTGTCGTACGAAGAAGCCCGTTCACAAAGCCCGTTTTTTACGTTACGTCATGTTATGGGTGCTTACGTCTAGAGTCACCGGTACATCTATACTTTGTACGAAACATGACAACCAGTTCAAGAAGCAACTTAGCACCCGACATTCGAAGTACAGGTGTTCCTGTGATCCATAACCATAACGAAATGGCCAAAAATCCAGTAAATAGTAGAAAGTACATGCGCATACAATATTTTTATTTTTGTCAATAAGAGAGACCGTCTCTCTTTTTTTAATATTCGCAACTTTCACGACTTATAGGGGCGCGCTGGCGCCTATCAAAATGGCTGTCATCTGGATGATTGTCGCAGAACAACAGTAAGAGGCGGGTCTGCGACGCGTAACTAATGCTAGTTTTGCTTTATACGAGCAGTATTGGAGCTTTACTTTATTTTTTCATGTCAGGAAAGTGTAGGCCAGCACCTTTATTGTGAAGCCGATCATCGAGGAGCTAGGGGTGCGATTCTCACACCGTGGTACCACCATCGCTGAAAGTTGCGAATGTAGACGGGTCTTTCTATATGATAGACTCTCTCGGTGATTCGCTATAAAAATGCAAACATCACGATTAAACCCTAATTAAATACTGCTCACCTACGTAAGTTCAACGCGTGTAGTTAATCACTCCGTATTACGAGGTATGCTCTGACCAAATGGTACAAAATATCTGACTTGATCGGGTGTGTCAGGGTGGGCACTCGGCGAATGGCGAGGTTTAAATAATGTTTTCACCGATCACCAATGAGTGAGGTTTCAGCGATAATCTTTTGCCATGACGTGAAGTTGAGAGAAGCCATGCAAATGTATTCTACGCACATGCGTGTGTCCAATCTAGACACTCTTCTGCGGTCGCCATTCTCCAAGCTCCCAGTGTAAACGACGCTGATTGACGCTTCGCTGGAAAGTAGAATTCCGGGCATTTTCTCTTAGAGGTGGAATGCGAAGCTGTTCGACCATAGACTAGAAAGATGGACCGCCCGGCAGGCACGACATAAAAAACAAAAATGCTTCGATGGATTGTGTCACATGACTGCTCAAGCAATTGATTCAAAGACATACTTGTTTCGTTGCTTGAAGCCTTTTCTGTTGGTTCGTCTGCAAAAACGAAGAAACATAAAACTCAAATAAGCAAATCTGCGTCGTCCGCGACTGCAATGGCAGATCTGGGCACTCCGTAAGGGCGGGACACGAGACTTACCCGACATGTTGGTGGAAGTCATCGCTGTATGTATCTGGCGTGGTGGCCGTTCGTCACGCGCGCCACGTACTTGTGGGCGTTGCACGCGCTTTTCGGGATTGTGGATTTTCTCGAGGCAGCTTCGACGGCTTCGGCTGCTTGGAGTCTTCATTTTCTTTTCTTAAAGAAGGCGCAGACTGTAGGCATCAGATGCCGACTGCTTCACACTTTAAGATATGCGTGCGCTTCCACTTACCCACAAAATACCCAAAGAGCTCCATCTCTGCAATCTACGAAATCAGCTCAGCGAATGATGAGGCGGAACATCCGTTTAGACCTAAAAATAAAGTCTGCGTGTGGGATTACGCAATGCAAAGCGTCGTGCTTGCATTGCGTAATGTCGCAACGCAGGTTTAATTTTGAGGTCTTAACAGATGTCCCGCCTCACTCATTCGCTGATCTGATTTCGTAGATCGCAGAGATGGGCTCTTCGAGTGTCTTGTGGGTAAGTAGACGCGCAGGCATTTCTTAGAGTGCAGATCAGGATCTTCCGGGCTTTCTTTGGCGTCCGAATTATGTCCTTACTTCCACGTTTACTTTACACGTACACATGCATATACATATTATCACACGAAAATATTTTTGTTATGCTATATATTATACCTTATTCAGATTCGCGCGCCATGTGTCGGAGTTGCACCAATTTTCTTCCGTACTCTCAAAAACATGGCTACTCATGTTTGAGGTTACAGGCTTGTTGTTGTTGTTGTTGGCATGTAGAAGTGCTGGCGCATACCGAAGCAGGGTATTGGGCAAGGATGAACGTGAACATGAAAAGTAACGGTCGTGCCTATGCTTGAAATTTAGAAACACTATTTTGTTCAAGACTGAAAGACTGTAGCAAGGTAATCGTTTTGTTGCCGTGATACATGTATGAGTGAGCAAAAAGCGTTGTTTGTGAGCCAAACTACGTCGCAACAAGAAAAAATATATGTTCAGTCGTTAGGGGAGGCCCAGCATCGAAAAACGATGCGGCACATATCGGTTGCGCTGTCGCGTAAATTTACGGCAGGATAAAATGTAATAATCTAGAGTTTTGCGAGTTTTGCAATATGGACATAGAGGTGAAGTGGAGAAACCAAATCTGTGGGAATAACGGCTAAGATTCGGGACTCTGTATCGTAAACGTGATAGCGCTGTTTCGCACTGTCGGGATTCACAGCAATCAACACTCCACGAATACTCGTGGAGCGTTGAAAATCAGGAATAGTATAAAGGGTTTCATTTTGGGTATAGGTGGTATTCACTGAATGTGCATATTCGATTTTTCCAGGGAGCGCCACCGTCGCGCCGCCATCTTGTAGGCCGCATTTTTGCATGTTTTTGTTTCGGGGGCTTTGGTACGGTGGCTAAAACCCCTTAAACATAAAATGCGGTTAAATTACGCCGGAGAAAACGGTCAAACGAGAGGCGACTCGCAATGCGGTCTACGAGGGATGAGACGGAGACCACTAAGATGGCGGCTGCGGCCAGCGCACCTAGCGAGTGGCGTCATGTAAATAGCACCTATATAGGAGCATGAGGTATCTGCGGAACGTTCACTGAGCACAAAGTGAAGTAAATGGAAAGTCTCGATAACAGGACATGCCAATGAATCTCCTGCTAGGTAGTCGGCGGCTTCATTTTCAGGAATACCCATATGGCTAGGTACCCAAGTTACTGTTAAGTTCTGTATTATGTGTCGGCACAAGAGCACAAAAGTACTTAAGATAGAGGTGACCGTCACCTCCAGCGAATCGCAGACAAATTTGCAATCAGTGAGTATAAGGACCTTTGAAATATTTGATGGTACTTTTCTCAGTGCCAGTACAACGGCGAGAAATTTCGTTTTATAGATAGTAATATTGTCACGTTAGCGTACAGAAAAGCCGTCACCCAGGCTTGGGATGTAGATGCCAACGCCTGAACTCTCATTCGCCACTGACCAATCGGTTGCGATTAGAAAGATGTTTATAAAAGACTGAAAGAAATCCCGCAACATCCCAAGAAAAATTCAAAGTACAAAGTGCCACGGAGTACTGTCAAATATGTCGCCTGCGACAATCATTACTTTCCGTTTGCTGCAGCCAGGCAAGTAGCCAGGATTTTGTTTCGGGGGTGGGGGTGGGGGGGGGGGGACCCGCCCATGACAAAATGCTGTATGAGGGGGACGGGGGAGAGGAGGCCCCAGCAGAATGAAAGATTTCGGTAAAGACCCGAGCCCATGCCCCCCCCCCCCCACCCCCCACCCCCCCCCGGCTTGGTGCCTGGTTGCAGCATATATATAGGGCCAAAGTTTTGAAGAGAAAATTGTTAAGGGTGAACCAATGATTGCACATATTTGACTTGTGTAAGTGGGGCCGTCCGAGATTATGAAGTTTGGGTCAGAAGAAGTTGTCGTTTTATCTCCAGAGTTAGTAAACCAATGTCAAGACTGGACCATTCATGCAAGATCGCCCGTCCCAAGTAATCAAGTCAAGCACACCAGCATTCTCTCATCCCTGAAGCAGTTGTGGACTGGAATGACCTCCCGGACGCCATAGTTACCATACCCGACTCCAAGCAATTCCGACTAACCCTTCAAAACCACCTGTACCGACCCATTCCCCTCTATAACACCCCCGAGGCATTGAGGGTATGTATAAATAAATAAATATGAATACGTCTGAACTGTTAATATTTGAAACTGGGTCACAAGGGGTGGAATACGACTTTCTAGGTAAAGGACACTGTTCGCTGTGTATTTTGAGAGGCCCAAGCACAGGCGAAGTTCTTTGTTCTCTAGCACAAGGAGGGGTTTTATTCTACTTTCCGCTTGACTTCCAAACACGATAAATTCAAATTCCAGTATGGGGCGCACAAAACTTTTGTACGTAAGGAGCAGGGCCGACCGGCACAACCCCGTGCGTATGCTCGCACCTTGAGTTAATCGTCCTATTGCTTTTCTCCTAGGGTGGCAGTTTGGTCAATAGGTAATTTCCAGGGTTATTTTTTCTCCTAAATCATACCCAAATATTTCACGTTGTTAACTCTGTGTTGAGATACAGTTCAACGCTGAGCTGAGCATCAACTGGAAAGATGAAAAGTGGGCTTTTTGTTGCATTAAAGGGCCACTGAAAAGAAGAAAAAAAAATGTTATTTTGAAACAGTCTATTTGAAACATGCGTGTCAAAAAATAAATTTTACGCGTAAAAGAAATTTAAAGCAATATTTACGGTGCGAGACGCGATTTAGTTGGTAGTCACCTCTTCTAAACTTGTTTTCTCTCTCGGCATATCGAGCGCGTGGAGGAGAGGTTGATCGGCTTGGCCTAGAGCCACTCGATATGGCAGCGAAGCTGCCAGAGTAGCGCCACGCTTTTCCCTGTGCCGCCTCTCACCGTGATTGGTCACACGCGGTACCATAGCAACGAGCTGAGCTGGCTCGGTTTCCTTAGCAACCGAGTGACTGCCCGTCACGTGACCTCGCAAGAGCCGTGATGTCACCGGTAAGATGGCTGCGCCCAGAGCTGGTGGATACGAGTTTGTTCGGTGCGCGATAGTCGTAATGTGCCGCTGCTTGCCGACGATTTTGGACTTCTTCGTGCTCTCTGACTCAGGTATAACGTGAAGATCTGAGAGGATGAGACTTTATACCTTTTCTGTGCAAGATCGCTCTGGATATTAGCAGCTGTGCGACAGCATCAGTCATATCGCCGTAGCGGTGCTCGGATTCCCGGATGTGTTCAAGGATCGATAAGACTTCTTGCATGCAATTTTCGCATACGCCTAGCCTTGTTTGAACGCTGGAATGTCTGAGAATCGATGCGAATTGTGTGCGTCGCATGTTGGACCTTGGGGAAGTTGTTCCTGCCCCAGGTAACCGCGCAATCACAGAAACTTTAAGCGAGGAAGCGCCTGCGATCTTTAACCTTTTGTACTAATCGACGATTTTACGAATTGACAGTTTTGAAGACTTTGATAAACGTGCTTTCGTTGCAATAGATTGCACTTGATCGCAGTGTTTTTTGGTTTTTTTTTTCAAGTGACAAGCTGGCGTTTGCTCAAATGACCTATATGAAATGACCTTCTCTATAACAATGCATCAACACATACTATTAAACTTATATGCTCAGAGGTGTGTTCGTCTTTGTAATTAACAATTTACAGACAATTATTTTTTAAGAGTGTAATATTTATTTTTCGCAGCTGGGCCCGTTTTGTGCTCGTTAATGTCCGTGTGCTATGACGTTATCATCATGTGTGCATGGTTCTAAATATCCTCTTTGCAATGCCTACAAAAGCCAAAATGGCGTCAGCCGACCCCAGCTCACGCATTTGACACGAAAACTGCGTCACTCGGACGTATGCGCTCGTCAACAATCAATTCGTCGACGAATATTTAAATTCGCGTTCGTGGCCAATGAGTGCACATGAGTGCACTTGCGAATGCCAAGTTCTATGGTGTGCCTAAAAAGCACGGTGGAAGATTGGGGTCATCGTACCGGTGCCCTAGCATGTCACGACCGCGTGATTCCACTGTTCTCTTTTGAGTTGAGGATTAAAGCTAAGGAAGAAGTTAAAAAATCATTTCATGGCCCCTTTAACACGGGTATGCGTGCTACACCGGATTAAAATATTGACTTTTTGCGTGCCGGTAAACCTCCAAACGACCACTTGGCCTGCCGGCAAGAACACCTCATATCCGGCGTCCGTCTCTTTTGATGGCGTTAACGATCCTCTGTAGACCCCCGTGCTGTCCCTCTTGGTTCAACCCCGTCGACTGTTCATCGCCCAAAACGATGTTGAGACCGTCGTCGACGTCGCTTATCGCCAGTCGGTGAGCTAATCTCATCTTGAATGAATGATTGGGTCTTGAAGTATGGTGCTAAGCATACATTCTCTCACTATGGGGCAGTCGAGCAGCAGTCATGTACCGAGGCAATCGTCCTGTTGTGGCCGGCGTAATCGGATTTTACTCCATAGGAGCGATGTCCGAAAGTGCAAGGACGGTACGTTCGTCCCACGAAGTGGCCGTCATCCCGGCGTCCGCGGAAAACCACTCGCCTTGTCCGCGCACCTACGATACTTGGCAGCTCTCGTCGCCCGACACTCCCCGGGCTGCAAATCGTCTCACTTCACGGAAGAAACAGGCACCGCTCCTCCAGAGGCCCGTGCCGCACCGCCATGCAAAGCGTCTTTTAGGTCTTTTACCACCTTTCAATGAACGGATGGAGATAGCAGCTAGATAAAGGTTGCCGCCCGGCGTCGCTAGTAGTACGGTTGCCATGGCAACCTCCCAGGCCCAAAATGGAGATCACTATAGGCGCTTCTGATGTCGTGCATCTAGATAATTTTGCGTCGTGTCGCTACTCTGGCAGCTTCGCTGCCATATAGAGTGGCTCTAGCTTGGCCGTCACGTTGAGGTGGCGAGGAATTGGGGTTGTGGGGATGTTTATACAGCGTGAAGTTGGTCAGCCATTTTAAAGTTGCGACGAGTCACTCGCTGTAGATGAGCAATTTAGCCAGTGCGGTACAACCGCTAGCCTGGGGTCTTTAACGTGCACCACGCAGTAGTGATACACGACCGCACGCCGGTACGATGCTCATCCAGATCGAAACGGGCAGGGGTGGGGCTCGAGCCCAGGATCCCTGAGTTCTGCAGTGCGAGCTTTCGCTCCACGCGCGTCGAGCTGGGTGTGCGCTTCAGCCCACTCGGCCACCGATCCCCCCCGAGGTGGCGAGATGTATGACCATTCCGTGAAGTCATGGACGTTGCGCGCAGAATTTGAAATAAATCTTGCTTCGTCAATATTGCCCTAAAATTATTTTTTTCGTGTAAAATAATTTATTGACAAAATGTTTTTTCTTTCTAGTGGCCCTTCAATTTAGAGCCGTGCCCAACTTAGCAGTGTATCACGATGGTTCTGAAGCTTAGTATAAAGGGTTAGAACATCGGCATCGGATGTGAAGAAGGCGATGTCATCGGCATAAACTAGAGTTGTAATGTCCTCATCAAAGAGACTGAGCTCATGAGTATATTGAAAGGCAAAAGGTTAGGACGAAACCCTGAGGCACGTCTCTCGCTTGTTGAAATATTCGGAATTTTGACCAACCTTACTACAGTAAAACTGCCTGTAAGGAAGAAAGTCTTGAATCCAAGAGGTTATGTAGGGCGGCAGTTTTAGAGATATATTTTGTCATAAGAATGTTGTAACCCACAGAGTCAAAAGCCTTCGAAATATTGAGTGTGACATGGGCGGGGGGTGGGGGGGGTTTCCGCTGTTGTTTTTCGCAAGACTGATTTTACTTTCTGAGTGAAATCTGGGAACTACGGCGAACGTCATCGTGGCGTTTTTCCTATCGTTTCGATTTAGCTATAATTATGATTATTGTTTTGGTTTTATATTACACTGATTCTTGGCTTCGTTGGGTATGCACCAAATACTCAAGGACAACAAAAACAACAAAACATAACACTTGCAATCATTCTATAAAGAAAAAAAAGATGATGCATATTTTTGGTCTTTCCTTTAATAAGAGCTAAAATTGACAAGTAACGACAAAAAAAAAAGCCCAAATTCTCAACAGTTTTTTTCATCCTTGCTTTTGAGAGCGAAGATGAAGTGCGCCCTATGATAGCGCGAGCAGTTTGGGCACGAGAAACGCGAGCTTCAAACCTTCGTTCGACGATCCTGCAAACGGTCTCCATGATCTCTTCGCGTTCTTCTTGGTGTCCCTGGCTTCTCTGACCCTAGGTCAGCCCCTTGACGCCCCCGTTCATCACCACTACGTACTTCAAACGCGGACCTCATGCCAGGGCCAACTTCTTCAAAAACGGCCTATTGCTGGAACCCGGCTGCGACAGGGCTAAAATGAACGGCTCTAACGGCTGCTTCTGTTACTACTATAAGTGCGGTTGGACAGCTGAAAGCACCCTGTTTCTCCCGTCGGCATCAAATGCCATCTCACGTGAGCCACGTTTCACCATTTATGCATATACTTTGGTAGGGGTGCATCTTTGTTCGCGAAAATCCAATGGCCTTGGCACCGACAGCTTTTACGTATTTGGAACGGCTTGACGTGCCCAGCCTCGAGGTTTCTTTTTTGAACTGGTAGCTTCTGTCATCTATCATCCGGGTCAGCATTCGATACAGTGGAGACAGACGTCTCTGCCGTCTTGGCGAATCCGGTATATCGGTGCATCGGCGTCGGTCATCTCCCCCGGCGCAGCGTGAAAGCGCGACCGCATGGACAGCGCAATGCGCATGCGTTGCGCCCGCTGTCGCCACCACGAGGCAGGATTTCGAGCTGTAGGCACGTTGTCTAGCGCCACTCAACGAAATAGAATGTATAGGGGATATTCACTGGACGCCATAATTGAGTGCACTGTTCATTGGGCACGCTCAGAACGAGCTCAGGCTTATGGGTTCCCAAGACCGGCAGTCCCAATGGTGTGGAATGCACGTTGCAAAAGCACCGTGGAAGCTAGCCGTCAGCACGCGCTGAGCAGTTACGCACTCATCAACGCCTGCCAATGAATAGGTAGTATTCACTAACCGCCACAGTTGAGTCCATTCCTGCTGTGCGCGTTTTTTCGATGAGCTCCACCAGGTTTCCTGCATTCACTACCACCAAGATTTTGTTTTTAAAGGATTACTGGGGGCTCGCTCTGGGCATGCGTTGTAAACTCCGCGCTCACACATGGCGCCCAATGAATATCAACTATTCTCCTAGTCACGTACTTGGTTTGTCGTTTTCTTAAGATTCTGCCAAGATATATACTTCGTTTCACCTTATGTTGTACCGCAGCGAAGGCTAGAAGCGCGAGCTTATAGCGTTGGCAGCCGCTCTTAGGTCACGAGAGCTTGTGCTGCCGAGATGTGCCTCAGAGCAAGAGAGCTCGTGCTTGTAGCCTTTCCTGCGGTACATCATAAGGTGAAACAGAGTATTGGCGACGTGCGCGATCGAAAGCGTCGCTGTGGTCGGCCTACCATGATTGGCCGAATGCTGACTATGACGTCAGGAAAGGATTTCTCATCAACGGAAATAAGAGGAATGTATAAATTTCAATTTTGACGGTGTTGGCAAGGTTGGTTTCAGAGCGCTATGATTTCAAGCTTCCAACATGCTCATTGCAAGCACCGTCGAACTTGTTGCTCGCAGGGTGATGACGTCACGAAAGGGAACCAAGCGAGGGCGCCACTGTAACATCTCGCCGCTAATAGTACATCGACTTTACCGCAAATCACTTGGGAAAGTCGATCGCTGTAAACTACGGAGGGCGCTCGCCGAATTTCGAGGCTGAACATGTTGCTTACTACCAAAAAATATATAGTCTGCGCTAAGATACTGAGTGCGTCATCAGCACGTGAAACATCATACTTAGTGTCACAATCAGAGTGTCGAACCGGAACCGAACCGAACCGAAAACCGGAACAGAACCGTTATTTTTAGCCGAACCGGAACTGAACCGAACCGAAATCATCGCCGCCATCTTGGAACTGAACCGGAACTGAACCGGAAAAAAATATAACGGTAACCGGTTCAAAACGGTTCACGGTAATATTTTTATTACAAAATGAGTATTTCCAGAAGTAAAAATTGACAGCTGTATTTCTATATAGTGATCAAATTGTCATATACTGAATTGCAATGTATGAAAAATTGTGGGTTTTCGTGGCGCTTTTGCATTGGCACTACGATTAATCATGTGTCACGTGGTCACGTGACGTCATAGTGTCAAGATATGCTATCAAATAATGCCACGTCAAGTGGCCTTGTGACGTAGTCGCGTGACTCACCGCGTCAAGTCGGCTTAAATTGAGTACGTCATTATAGCCGTTGCAACTCAAGAAGGTAGGGCGAGGAAAGGAAGGCCGGGGAGGAAGAAGCAGGCGGAACGCTGGAGAGAGGAGGAGGTTTCCCCTTCTTCTCCAGCGTTCCGTCTGCTTCTTCCTCCCCGGCCTTCTTTTCCTCGCCCTACCTTCTAGAGTTGCAACGGAATATATATGTATTAGCGTTGTTGACATCGTGACATCACATGCCATCACGACTTCTCACGGCGATTCACGTGACATCGTGACGTACTCGATTGTCATAAGCCCGAGTCGAGTGCTCGGGTTCTTGGCAATTAGCATCGCCAAACATTCGTGTTGGCTTTTGTTCAATCAAAGATGAGAATAGCCGAACTCTAACACTGGCGGTATACAATTAGCATCAGATAACATCGCCGCTTGTTCTAATAGCGAGTTGAGGAGGGAAAAGCTATTTCTTTCCTTTATTTTTTCTGCGTCTGTCATTGAGTGGAGAAAAAAACTGTTTTTGAAAGCTATCAACGTCAGGGATTAGCTCTTAGTGGTATTTACTGAAAGTACAAAAATTGTTGCATGAACCATTTTACATGTACACATCATTGAGGCAGCCAAACATGTTTTCGTTGTTGCTGAACTGTCTCATGAAAGTTGTCCCCGAAAATAGAAGGATTGAAAGGACTAAATGTGGCTTATTAATCTGACGATAAATAAAACTACAAGTGTGTACGGCAGGGATACCTAAAAAGAAAGATTCTAGTGGCCTTAGAGGCAGCCACTCAAATTCTCACAGTTTTTTTTTAATCTTCACTGTTTTTTGGTGCAAAATAAAAGAAATGGAGGATTACTGTTAACAAATGACACAAACATAACTGTCGAATCGGCACCCCCGGCAAAACGGACGAGGGAGTCCCTCTGAAATGAAAAGTATTCTTTGGAAGAGCATCGTAAAATGAAAGGGGGGGGGGGGGGAGTTAAAACATACTGCGTTGTAAAGGTTCCTCTGCTCCGCATCTTGGGCGCAGACAAGACAGCGTGATCCCGCAAAGCTACTTCGTTTGCAAAATCACTCCTGCCAGAAAGCGGGTTTTTATGATGCCAGACACTCGCGTCGTTCCTCACGACGCTGCACCAAGAAATAATAATTTTTGTTTTGTGAATATATGAGTTGCACTGAGCGCGAACCTTCTGCAGCGTGCATTGTACACAACGGGATTTGATTTTCTCAGCTAAAAGAAATTTCTAACCCCCAGGACATAGTGCGATGATGTCGCGTACAAACCATGTTAATCAGTTCAGTTTTCTGGTTAAATGGGATGTTCTCAACATAATACTCGGTTTCACTTTAAGTGTGAGCGTAGCAGAAGCTAAAAGAGCACGCTCCGGGCTTTCATCAGTCTTGCCAAGCACGAGCGCTCCTGCAGTGCAAGCACTGGTCAGGACCACCTGCTTGCGCTTGTAGCATCGGCTGCGTCTGGACTTGAAGGGGCCCTGCAAAGCGTTTCTGGCCATTTTTTAATTTGCATCGCGTTCGCTCTAACTAGTGAGTGTGACTCTAGCAACACATTAAACATAAAATAAAGAAAAAAATCCGACGTATTTTGAACATAATTGTTGAAATAGGTTCAGAATATTCAGCACAATTTCTTTTGTTGATGACGTCCTTGGTCTGAACCAATAGAGAACCGAAACAAGAGCGTGCCACAACCATGCGCGATCTTCCTAAGTGTTGGAAATTAACATCCAGTTATGAAGATGTGAACGCCCCACCAATTTACGGGTGTTCCAAGCAAAATTTTGAGTGAGAGTCACGTGTTTGAAGGGATCAGAAGGGGTCACTTGCGGCTATTCAGCCATAAAGCCCCTCTATCCTGGGAAAAGTGGCGCCATACATTGTTGTGGAAATGCTCGAGACACGTGCCGCGCGCCACTTCCGGGAAGAGCATGTCGTCCTAAATCTAGATCAGTGCTGCGCTGTTCCGCCATCATCTTCCCCAGGGATGCACCTAGCACGTGCCTCGTGCATCGACGCACCTTGCGCAACTTTTAAAACATGAAGGGGCTTTATTCAGCCAGTCCTTCCTCTAGAATTTTATGTCGCTATTATCTGACGCTCTAGACCAATGTCCTCACTGAACGCTCGTGTATGACACTGATAGGCACGCTTTTCGAAGCAGCATTTGGTTTTCTTCGTCCCTTTGCAATGCCCCTTTAAGCTGAAACAAAGTGTAGCAAAAGAGATGTCCAAATTGTAAAGTTGTGGTCTCGCGATGATATCCGGCAGCCTAATAAAATGTTAGAGCGCGCATGACTGATAAAGCACAGTGTTGTAAAATGAGGCCGCAATACAAGTGCACGTAAAACCAAATATAACTTTAGCCTCCCGAGACAGTATTCTGCGAAGTTTCGAACTCGTGCAATCCGATATCCAAATGTGATTTAAATTAGAAATATATTGTCTGTTCTTAGCGATATTTATATGTAATTAGGAGCATCATTGCACGCATCTCTATTAGAGAAATACGGACGATAACCAACCAAGTCCTGAACAGTTAGGAGTCCGACGTTTCAAAACCGGTTCGGTATTTTCATCAGAGGCGACTATTTGGACGTGGAGAGCTGCAGCTTCTTTTCCACCTACGGTGTGTCGTTTGCTTCCTTCACTTTTAATGCGAAAGCATTAACTGTCCCATGGAGCGAACCGACGTCATCAGCTTTGAAGCCGCGCCAAACGGCGCCTCCCACCGTCCCAATGTCACGTGTAGCAGGAATCTGATGGATAGGTTCCCATTGGCTAGCGACGAACTAAGGGAGCAGAAGAAGGACATTCATGATTTCGCCTTCACAACTCATAAGAAGCGCTTAGGTGTCCTCGGATTTTTTTTTGTTCTTCAAGTGCCCTAGTCCGTTGACATACTCCGATGGTTAAGTGGCTGTCGACTTATTGAGCCCGACCTATTGAAACGTCTGGCTCCTAAATCTTCATGAGTTGGTTGGTGAAGGTATGTATTTCTCAAATTTTTGACCCAGCCAGACGGAGTTCTGTCAAACGTGTTTACGCTTAAAACCTGCATTTCAATACGTTTATTTTTGCAGTAAGGCGTCCTGTATGGGATTATTTAGAAGAATACCATTTATTATCTCTCTTTCTGCACATTTCGTGTATTTGCCTTCAGATCTGTAATGTGAGCACACAGTCCTTTTTGGCGTAGCCCACGACCCGGTGTTTCACACTGCCAAACTGCGAACAGAAAAGCGTGTTCCGCAGACTCAACAGATGGCGTATTCTCGAGTATCATACTTCCATGTCAGTCTCAAGCGGCTATGTGAACTTCATACAGTCAAAATTATTAATGACAATAAAAAATATTTTATTGCTGCCTGAAGACTTGACAACATAAATAAAGGGCCGATCACCCTAAAGATATACATCATAAGTAAATGCACCCCGGAAGTATCTGATATATGCTCTGCAAATTTTTCCGGCTTTTTTATCTTCGATAGAAGTGATTTGGGAGAACCTTAAACAAATGTTTTATTATGAAGCTGATAAAAATAACATATGTCTTCCTGACGCATATTCAACTTCTCAAACATATAGAAGTCTGTTTCTCCTTTTATGTGATGAACAAAAATGTTATGTGTCTGTCGGGCTGGACGAAAACAAAGTACACAGTGGCGCGTGGCAGAACTATGACGATTGCGCACGCAGACCGTCAGAAAGTGACCAATTAAGTACCTGTAATGTCGAGCAGAGTATGAAATACTACTTTGTTCTATTTAACAAAAAATATAGAAAATAGCAAGGGTCATGTTTATTTGTAAATTGAATTGACCGATATCTTGACAAGAATAAACCTCAAACCAAGCTATGTCAAAATTGTTCTTTTTGGTACGCGCTATTTTAGGCCAGATCCGATCTGAGTACAAAGGTCCCTCTTTTTTGCATGATTATTTGCATGCATAACGGTCCTGAGTGTAAAGAATATTGGTCAGGAAAGTAAGCGTTGTTATTGCGGCTCAGTGT
>JAZHYW010032793.1:0-63703 GCA_037355805.1 Ixodes ricinus
GTAGAAACAATACTTTTGAGCGACAAGAAGGTCGCAGTATCAATAGTCTATTTATTTAGTGGCGATAAACGTCAGACGGAAGCGTACAGTCTCCACCAATGTAAAAGAACCCCTCGGAGCGCGAGGCCGAGACAATAGCTGATTGGGGCGCGACGTGCATTGTGGACAGTTCCGCATCCACCCGAGGGGACCGAAGCTCGATAATGCGGTCAGATTCAATCAGCGCGCACTCACGAAGCGCCTTCTCTACCCTCGGAGCGACATAGAATCTACCGATCTCACTAACCGTTCCACGCATGCGTCACGCCGCCATAACTGTAAACTGTAGTTCACAGGAGCCAGGCGACATTGCACAAAAGAGCTCGAGCCGTCTCATGCTTTGCTCGCGGAGACACACAGCGGGCTTCTCGCCCGTGCAGAAAGAGTACAATTCTTTCCGACGATGCATGATGCAGCGCCAACATAACATGGCTGGCTTATGAGATTGGTCGATTGCCAAAAGCGGAAGCAGCACCCCCAACCAGGCACCATGGCGTCTTCGCACTCCGAGTGGGTCTTTCAAACTGTTCGGGACTGTACAAACCCAATAACACAGTGCTATTGGTTTGCTTTTGACCACGTTCTTATGCCTTACGTCAAGTTACGACCGCGAGACACCGGGGCATCCGTGTTTTGTATGATGCGTGTCAACCAATTAATGATTTGAAAAGATGACTTGCACGTGACGTCACTGCCCCGTGCTTGTGGTCAATTGTGGTCATTCCTACTTGCTCTTCCAAAAGAAACATCTTCGAGGGTTCGAAACTCTTGGTGCAGAAGGTACGCGCTCCAAAGCAAGGCCACCACCATGGCCGCCTATATGACGTCAGTACAAGGCACACAAAATACAAAATGCAGAATGTACTGGTGAATATGGTATCACAACTTAAAGGGACCATGAAATGATTTTCCAGCTTTTTTTGAAAATGAAGACCCCAATTAATCTTCAATGTTCATTGAACCCGGAGCATGAGTCCGCTTTCGTCTCGTTGCCTCCAGTTTTGCACGCAAAAAAAGAAGAAAGATGAAAGCTTACGTTTACTTCTTTCCTCCACTCGACCAGCGAAATCACGTGGCCGTGACGTAAGGTATGCCTTTCTACCGGAAACGGAAGTTCTCCCAGCCGAGCGAGGGAGCCGCTTCAGTCAAGCGTAGCGCTGAGTCGGAACGACGTTTCTGCGGCGAGGTTTCGACGCAAGAACGTCGAAACGACGTCACCTAGTGAAGTTTTCATAAACGCAGATTGCTTGGTACGACTCGATGGTACGTGACGCTTCTGCGATCAATGCCACGTCTATGAATATGTCGCAGCTGAGTGCAGCCTAAAATATTTCAGTATACGAGGGGTGACCCAAAAGAAACCGAACTAATTCATTTTTAAGCAGAGCTTTTGCAGTACCGCGTTTTGCCGCCAGGAGTTGATAGAGCGAACATTGCTGAGTCATTAGGCCTAATTCCGTCCTCGAAGAAGGTTAGGACTATACTTCGTTTCACCTTCCGTCCAGACGCAGCCGATGCTACGAGATTATATGACGAATCAGACAGCGTCAAAAGAGCACCATCATGGTGCTCGTGGATATTTCTGTCCGTGTTCTATCATCGCTGAGACCAATCATAACAAAGAAGCGCAGCAGTGACTTGCACTTTTGACGCTGCTTGATTGGTCCCGTTTTCTCAGTAGCATCCGCTGCGTCTGGACGGAAGGTGAAACGAAGTATAGTTGCGGCTGGGTCGATGGTGACAAGTGTTTCGTGTGGGCGTCGTTTTTGCAATGTCTGATTTCTGCTGAACAGCGTGCGGCGGTTAAATTCTGTGTTTTTGCTCGAAAAAAGTGGAACAGAAACTATGGAACTGTTAAAAACGGCGTACACCCGACCTTGCCCCGTGCGACTTTTTTTGTTTCCTAGAATGAAAAGAGAAATGAAAGCAAGTGTTTTGCTGACGTTGCTGAGGTAGAAGAAAAAACGACGGAGGCGCTGTCAAGCATCACAAAAAGATGAATTTAAACAATGTTTCGACACATGGATTAATAGATTAGACAAGTGTATTAGTGCAAGTGGACAGTACTTTTGAAGGAGATTGAACGTTTGTACTTGAAATGGGAATAAATAAGTGCAAAACAATTTAGTTCGGTTTCTTTTTGGGTCCCCCTCGTATACTCCGTTCAGGCTCCAGCCAAAGCCACAAGCACGTAAGCTCGAGGTCGCTGCTTTGAAGCGTTCTTCCAGAGAACCAACAATCGCGCTAGAAATGCACGTCTCAAAGCCCGGAGAGTGGACTAAAGGTCGGTTCAGACACTTGCGTTTGAGTGCGTTTGACTGCGTTGCATCAAACAACCGAAAGCGAGTCACCGGTACTTCTGCAGTGCTTCGTATGAGCGTGAAATCCAATTCAAGGAATCACCCTGGCACGCGATATAAGCAGCAGGGATGTCCTGGTTTCTCAAAGCCGCAACGCAGTCAAACGCAGTCAAACGCAACTGTCTGAACCAGGCTTTAGTCGCGCGTGTAGCTTTGGCTGTAGTTTCCGCTTAAGGGTGAACGGAGTATAGGGAGTAATCACTAGCGGCCATAGCTGTGTCCACGACTGCTGAGCGCGTGCTGTCGATGAGCTTCCACCCTTCTTTTACAACATGCATTCCACACCCTCAAGATTATCAGTTGTAGCAAGCTATTAATGTAAGCTCGTTTTGAGCATGCGCTCTGAGCGGGCACTAAAATATGGCGTCTAGTGAATACCCCTTATTTGGCAGGAGTTCGAACTATAGGGGCGCTTTGTCGAGCTTGTTGAACACACTGCCCGGTGTTTACTAACACAGCATAACAAAGAAATTGAACCACGCCTATAGCACGGTCTGAGCACGAGTGCTTCGCTTTGACCAGTGGTTTGGACGCACGAGGAGCGGCCTTCGAATCGTCATCTTCGATTTCTCGGATCAACAACAAACAAGAAAATTCGGCTTGTTGCCCACACGCCTGAAGCAAGCCGCTAGAAGCGTGAATGTTCGATCTCCTCCCCAATAGAAAGTATAGGGACCTTGTTCCGTACAACGGGACGCGGCAAAACGAGAACTCGTCCATCAATGGCTGTAGCAGTTCGGCGCCGGAGCCAGCCCAGGAGGATTGTCGACTGCTCAGGAAAGAATGATAGGTTCACATTTTGGCGGTGAACGCAAAACGCTAGATACGAAGTAATATATTAAATTCCCAATGAAATTGCTTGGGCCATTCATCTCAATTAAATTCAAAGGGCCGTTCATCTCAGTGCTTTGCCGCCATTTGATCCCAAAGGCTGCTCGAGACACGGGCCTCGTGCACAGACGCGTTTGACGCTACATGCAAGACAAACGCAAACACATCGAGGGGCTTTATTTGAGCCCGCCCTGAGGACAAAAAACAAAACTGAGTTGTGTGTATGTTTATACAGCCTAGAACTTGGTCTGCCTCACGGTGTAAGAGGTCTGCCTCAACGAATGACGAGTCACCCAGCTGTAGATGAGAAATTTAGCCAGTGCAGTACAACCGCTAGCCTGACGTCTTGAACGTACACCACGCAGAAGTGATACACGACCGCACGCCGGTACGATGCTCATCCAGATCGAAACGGGCAGGGGTGAGGGTTTACACTAAGCACCGAAATAGCGTCGGAGCTCGCAGGAAAATCGGGAAACGAAGTGACAATACTCCAAATATTGCTCACTTAGCCGCTCAGGAAGACCTTAATGTCACTGGATCCTGGGAAAGGAGCGCCAAGATCTCCGTGTGGTCGCCATTTTGGCTCATGGAATGAACAGTTTCTCCTTGACCACTCCCTTCTTGGCGAGCCGATTTAAATTAGCTGGTGACGGGTAGCCTTACAGAGACGTTTCTTGAATACCGAGATTTTGTTATGCACCATAGGCGAAACAAGCGCACATCTTCACATCACCATTACATGCGGCGCATATGTGCTTGTGGCATTGAAAAATAATTTCCCCCTTCAATAGATGCACAAAAACAATAACATTGTAAGAGATATGGGAAGTTAAGCATGATTGGTAACTGGATTGCATGGACAGCACCAAAGATGCTTATATTGGCGAGGAACGCTTTCACTACGATGAGGCTCCTATGGCGATCTTGGCGCGATTGGCTTAGAACGACCCTTTAGAAGCTTCGAAGATTTGAATGGAACGAAATGGCGATTACCATGGCAACTGAGATCGATCAGGCAATCAGCTTGCGAGGTTTAGTCGTCGGTGTGTTAGTATATGTTTTTGTCCGGCGAGGAGGCTGAGGAGGAAGTGACGCTTCTTTCCCAGGATCCATTGACTCCAGTTTACCACAGTTCGATAAGACGTTGGAAGCGTGATTGGATACGGACTTCCACAATTCCTTCGGGGAGGGGGAGGCGGTTGGGTTGATGGCATAACTCTTAGGGCCTGCATCCAAGGAACTCCACAGGCTCTATTTTAACGTTGACATGGCACTTCGCATGTCCCCCTGCACGCGTGGATAGAGAAATGCAGCACCGAACGATCCTTCTCGTGCTTGAAGTGCGTCACAAATTACCTACCATCTACGTAGGCGCAACACGACTACTCCACTCTTTTGCACCGCTCAACGGCAAGTCTAAACCTCTGCACTTGTTGCCGTCCGACAGCGTTAGAGGCCGCTGATAGCATCGAGTTCGTAGATGGTGAGGCTCCTCTGTCTGACTCCCAGAGTATTGCGTAATGGCGTTACGACAGCCTCTTCTATAATTGGAAACCGGAGTGAAGAAACGTGTGCACGTGTACGTTTCCGAAGACCAGAGAAGAAAGAAAGTCGAGCGGCGCTTTCAAGGACCACCCAGGACGGGAAAATGTCATATCCGCCGTTTTACAGAGACCCACTTCTTTGTGGATAGAGCCTCTTGTGCATGCCTTACGTATATACTGAATTTTTTTTCACAAGTGCTTGTAGCATTACAGTAGTTCATTTAAAAACGTGTCTTGTCGGGTATGTATGTTTCAATAATTATGCTCTATAAAAGATCTACTGTCATGCAGATACTAACTAGCTCCACGCGAGCGGGCGTGTTTCTTTTTTTTTTTTCTTCTGAGGAGCGTTTGATTGGTGGCTTACGTTCGAACAAGCGCTGACGTCAGGAGTCGTCCATGTGGAGAAGATAGGGGGAGCTGGGGAGCCCATCAACGCAAAACTGCCATTGTCATCTGCCGTTTCGAGAATCCTCTCACCCTTTCAATGAGACCGCGGTTACACAGGCGCAGATGAAAACGGCAGTTCGCGTTCATGGGCTTCCACTACCTACTACACATGGACGAGTCCTGACGTCAGTGCTAGTTCACACGTAAGCCACCAGTCAAGCGCTCCTCAAAGAGAGAGAAAACAACTTTAATGACCCTCAGAAGAAAACACCCGGTCGCTTGGAGCGATGTAGTATCTCCATGACATTACATTGCGTCTACTTTTCCGCAAAGCCCCTAAGAGAGCCAGTCGCTGCAATCTAAGGAGGCAGCACGGCGAATGACGAGACTGAAAATATATCTTGTTCAAAGAAAACAGTCTGCGGTTTAAAACTGAATATGACGTAAACACATAAATCGTCGTGCTCGGTGTCATAGCGCAGACTTTTTCCTTAGGTCTAGAAACACGTTTTAAACGCGGGGGGGGGGGAGAGAAAATCCTTCCTTTTATTCCCCGGGATGCGCACCACGTGGTAGCAACGTCTTGCTTTTGCGAGGAGCCGCGCTGACGTATGCATCTCAGGGGGATGGCGGACCTTGCCTCGGGCTGCACAAACAGTTCCCACCTTGGCTTGGGAACTCTTCGCAATCGGAGGTCTTTTCTTTGCGTGTCTGGCAATATTGCAGGTTTTGCTCAGCGGGATACCGGTGGCGGCATCCGGGCCGCCTAACTTGTTGTGGCAGCGGTTGTGGCTTGCGGTGTTGAGCATGTCGTCCGAGGCACCGGAAGGAGTCTTCAGTATTCATCAATGCCGTCGTCAAGCCGCTCCTCATACGACCGTTTTTGGATGCCACATTATTTGTGTGTCATGCGCCGAATGAATTGAAACATCTTTCTTTTATCGGAAATCAGTTCGTCGTCTTCTGCACCTAGGAGCGCTGTTGCCATAATCGCGTATCGCCGTTTCATGTGCGCTTCCATTGTTTTTTATACCCTCTTCAGCGCTCTCCGAGCTCTGTTGTTGAGGGTGTGAGCGCTAAATGTGTCTGAAATCGCTGACATCCATCTCGGCTCCTCGCCGCCCGTGTGAATGCTAAATGCGCAGGGTCTGTTTGATTCCGCTGATCACTGGCGTCAAGCACATCCCTCCCCAAAAAGCATCCCCCGTGTGAATACCACTTTAAGCCTTGTCCTTCGCCGAGCTCAATCCGCAGATTGCAGCGATTGACGTTACCAAGGACTTTGCAAAAAATTAGGCGCACTGGATTTTTACAGTGTATACAACATGTGAAACGGAGTATGGGACCTATATTAGAAACTGTGTAGCGAGTTCTTCTAGACTTCTTTGCCGTAGAGTCTTCTTCACACAACTGACGTAAGAAAAAAGAAAAAAGAGCCCCAGAGGATCGAAGCTGTACAAAACAATAAAGAGTGCCCCTGGGTATACGTTTCTTTATTGGCAGTTTCCTCGTGTGATCAGTCTCGTAATCCATTCGCCTTTCAGCATCCCACTTGCAACACTATAGTGGACAATACCGGCGGCTTTCTTTCTCGAATTAATTTCTCATCGACGCATTACGAAATAGAGTTCCCCTATCAAAATAACAAAGTTGTAGTCTTGAACGTCTCCCCTTTGCTCCCTGGAAGTCACCTCTATACTTTGTGGTCGACGCTGGATCTTTCGCCATCGGCAATACCGTGGCTCCGCCCGGCCCCCGAAAAGGCCAGAGAGTATAAACCAAGTTACGAGTCTCCGCAACGCCCTCCGTCTCACCCATCCCTTCTTTATTAGTGTGACGTCCAAAATTGCTAAAGGAGGCGCCATCTGGCGGTGGGCGGGCAATGTAAAAGCCAAGTGCAGATTTTTATTTCTTCTTTTGGCAGTCAAAGTCAGCAAGCAGTCTTTGCCGTGCCCTTGATTGTATTAGTCTGTCGAAAGGCGGGCTTTCGGCCGAGTGTCTTCGTTCTCGTTAGTGCGTGCGAAATGGCTTCTTGGGGCCGACGCATCGACGTGAATGGCTCCTTTTTTCGCCCCACATTTTGTTCGTAATTTTCTGCGCGTGACTCACGCGTACAGAAAGTAAATATGTGAATAAAGAGGAATATTGTAAGTATACCCTGAAGACGTTCTTTCAATCCTTGACGTAAGCAAACTTTTTTATCTGCAGTGTGCTTGCGTGTGGGTTATCTGCGTGCGCGTCAGTATGTACGTCGGTGCGTGCGTGTGTTCGCGCGCACGTGTGTGTCGTGTGTGCGCGCATTTTGTGTGTGTCTGCGTGTGTGCGGAACCTAGCAGCCTATATGTATCCTTTTCTTGAACCTCCTGAGACTGGGCGGAGAACTAGAAGAACAAAAAGTGGAAAAGAGACAGGAACAAAAGAGAGAAGGCGTCGTCTCAATTGAGACGACGCCTTCTCTCTTTCTGTTCCTGTCTCAGGTGTCAGGTGGTTCAAGAAAATGGTAAATCTACACCAGCTGGCCTGCGCCATCACAGTCTTAGCCTATATTGTGAATAATAAAAATGAGTGATGCGAGTTCGTGAAGAAGGAGCATTTCATTTGTTTTGGATTTCGACGCCAGACATGGAGCGCTTCAGTGAGATGAAGACCACGTTTACTGGTCTTCATCTCACTTCATCTCATTCGGCATGCGCAGAATGCAGATAATAAGATCAGAAACGAAAGTGACCGAAGCGGAAGACACTGCGTGCACGAGAATCCAGACAGTTCCCAGAGGTACAAAACAAATACACTCTTCTTCAGAATAAATACCACACATTTATCGCCTTTTTTGTATTCTTTTTTATGAATTCATCAAAACGAGAGTCTACGTCCTCAATTAATACTTTTCATGAAATTTAAAAAAAGGAACAGGGATGTGCATTCTTAGGAAACAAAATATTCTTTAGTTTTCAGACAGCAGCAGTTTAGTCTGACAGACTATGGTGCCAGTATTATTCACTGTATTTAAGAAATTTAGCCAGTGCAGTTCAACCGCTAGCTTGGGGTTTTAAGATGCGCCACGCAGTAGTGATGCACGACTCCACAGAACAGAAGAGAACATAGCTTTATTTGAAGAAAATAGATTTCTGAATGTATTGTTTTTAAATAAGCCGGTACGATGCTCATCCAGATCGAAACGGGCAGGGGGCGGGGATTGAACCAAGGATCCCTGGGTTCTGCAGCTCGAGCTTTCTTAGAAATACACTTTCCAAGTATACTCGCATGAACTTTTTGCGCATAGAAACGAAAGAAAGAATGAATGGAAGAGTACTAGAACATAAATACAGGTCCTGGATGCGGCATAACAATCACTGCGCGTTATCGAAAACGTGGGACGAGCAATACTTACCCAGACAGCCAAGACCGCTCTCTTTGTTTGCCGAGGGAGGCATTTAAGATTAAAGAGAAGCCTCATTCACGCAAAGAGATGACGGTGGTACGCCTCAGTGTTCATTGGATGGCGTAAATGTTTGGCTGCCTTGTAAAATAAACCGGAAACGCCGGCGCCCGCACAATGCGCACTGAAAATATTTATAAAAGATATGGCAGTCGTGTTATGGTGATTAGTTTCACATATTGAAATTTAAAGCCGTATCTTCGTTCACGCAAAAAAATAAATAATCATGAATGCTTGAATTACGCGGATGCTAGGAAAGACAGCACCCGCCGCCAACGGCCAGTTTAAAAATAAAGCACAAAATATCGCAAAAAAGGGGGAAGAACAACAACCCTTGCAACCATATTGACGCCGGAAATAACGATTTGAAAGCGGACGCGAATGTGCAAGCCTCCCATTGACCCGTCTGCCGGCTGTCGACTCCTTTCTATTTCTTTTTCTTTCAACGACCTGTCGCCCCATCTACCAATAGAAGCCGCAAGCTTGCTTCGCATCGCGACTGGTCCATCTAGACCAGCGTCCGGTATTTAAAACTTCTCAAGTTTTTTGCACTTGCTCTTTTTTATTACCTAAACGATACTTCTTCATTCACTACTAAAAATCGTGAAGTGAAATTTGCATATTAAGTTTTTTTTCATCGCTACTCAAAGCGCTAAATTTTCGGGCCTATTTATGTAAGAAATTTCAAAGGTCAATGCCACACTATCCTCGCTTTGCAGCAGTTGTACATGGGCACAGCCATAAACGACCTTCAGTTCCTCTTTGCTCTTATTCAGTTTACTTCACTTCCTCATTACCATAGCAGGCCAGGTTATTGAACATTTTAGAGTCTACTGTGTCCTTCTCCTCAGCATTGGCCTTTGTGGACGCCCGTCAACGCTCGTTTCAGTGGTTCGGTATCTCGGCAAGACATGAAAAGGTCAGCAATGGCGGCTGTGATCTGGCGCGTGTGTTAAGCGTACGTATATCTAGTCGTTGACAACTTAAAAACACAAGGCGTGCGCTGAATCTCTGAACATCATCTCTAGAAGCGTTGCTCAACTCAACTACAGGTCGCGGCATGTACGTCCGATGACAACGCCAAGAACGAAATCCCGAAGCGGAAACGCTTGCAAGACCTACAGAGCCAGACAACGCGCTTCTGAAGCTGTTGGTGATCATAGCACATCTTTGTATCCGAGTCTTGGGTCGCTAGTCTCGTCAAACACAAAGTTTTGGGCCGAAGTTCGCGGAGCGAGCTGGTTGGACTCTTGCGACGATGGCCTCACGCGAGACGAGACGCCGAACATCCAGACATTCTCGGCGTTTGAATTCCAGCGAGATTCTGGACCACAAAGTCGTAGCGAGCCTCATCGGAGCGCGAGCGAGCAACACCCATGGGGTCAGCCAATTGAACGTCTGCACTGAGTGATGACGTCGCGCCCGCATGTCCCTATGAGCAGCCCAAGTTCACCTTCTGCTTTTGCAGTGGTTGTGGTGACGTCAGAACGCCGAGTTGTGATTGGCTCTGATTGAAGGACAGTAGGTAGACTTCAAAGCAAGCTGCCTTGATGTCTACCCACTATCCTTCAATCAGAGCCAATCAGAGATCGGCATTCTGACGTCCCCACAACCCCTGCAGAAGAAGCAGACGAACTTGCGCTCCGCTGCGTTCGAGAGCCTTTGATTGACGTTTGACTGCGTTGCGGCTGCGAGAAACCAATACACCCCTGCTTCCTACGTCCCATGCCAAGCTATTCGCTTGAGTTGCATTTCACGCTTTGTACGAAGCAGAGATGTGCCGGTGACTCGCTTTCGTTTCTCAACGCAACGCAGTCAAATGCACTCGAACGATCTTAGACGCAACTGTGCGGAGGGGACTTTGAGTCAATGCTGCCTAGATTGTCCCTAAGGCGGGCTGGGAATACTCTGAACTTTCTCGTCGCAAGATCGTCGTTTGTGAAATTTATCGGTGACGACAATGTTACGTTTCGCAAGTTTGAGGTCGAAATCTTCACTTGGGAATCGAGGCCAAGATTCAACTTGATACTGCGGAGCCGTGCGCTGTGTACGAGGATTTAGAGCTCATCTTCCACCATTCTCAACAATGATGTGAGTAGTGACGTCAGAAGTGTTTGAGAGATGAGGAGCCGACGAGGGGCGGCTTAAAATGCGTTCTAACTGACGACGACGAGGGACGGGACACCGAAGGTGACTACCAGCCAGTTGACTACGCCCTGCGCATCAGGACTTAGTTTTCTGCGTGCGACACCGCAGGTCTGACGTGTGAGCACGAGAAGCACGGCCCTCTGCATTGCGTTGCCTCCGTGAACTAAAGTTATGGCGGCGCACGTGCGCCACCTGATGAAATCGGTCACAAATGATGGTTCGAGGTTCGAGATTCGTTCCGCTCATAGCTACGATGGCATTAGTGCTTCGCGACAGTCGTGCACTCGTGCTAAGGCTCGTACCGTGCTGGCGCGTTCTGTAGCGTACTTTTTTATAGTTCTTACCCACAACGCCAGGGTCGGGATTGTCGGTTGTGATGGACAAATTCGATGGTGCGTGTTCGAATTGACGGTGAAACGTTTGACTATGCTCGATGGAAGCTTGGTGTCATCGCCTTCTTAAAACATCACCGACAATATTGACAACCTGACTTTACTCTTACTTCCGTTGATGAAAGCATAACTATTTCCAGTATGGCTAATATAGCAAAAAACCGACCAAATCTACGCTTTCGGTTACCCACGTGGGCAATTGGCGACGTGCGTGACCGAAAGCGTCGCTGTGGTCGGCCTTCCACGATTGGCCGAACGCTGACTATGACGTCAGAAAAGGATTTATCATCGGCGGAAATAAGAGCAATCTGAAGACTTCAATCTTGAAGGTGTTGGCAGTTTTCCTTTGAGAGCGCAATGATTTCCAGCTTCCACCATGCTATTTACATACACCATCGAACTTGTTGTTCGCAGGGCAATTACGTCACAAGGGGAACTATAGGAGGGCGCCACCTAAGCATCTCGCCACTAATAGGGAGTATTCACTGGACGCCATATTTGAGGTCAATGTTTAGAGCGCATGCTCATTACGAGCTTATATTAATAGCCTTCCAAAACCGACAATCTTGATGGTGTGGAATGCACGTTGCAAAAGAACTGTCGAAGCTCGCCGTCAGCACGCGCTCAGCAGTCGCGCACACAAATATGGCCGCCAGTGAATACTCCCCATAGTCACATATTTAGAAAAAAATCAGTAAAACAGTTTTAAACGTCCCAAGGGGGACAACTCCCCAAAGGCGAAACCCGCCCGAGGGAGGGCAATGCTACTGGAATGTACGCAATGCTACTCAATGCCATCCGTGGGGCAATGCTACTCAATGCCCCTCGGATGGCATTGACCTAGCCACGTTGGACTACACTTGGACCACTGCACGGTGTAAGATAATACTCTTCAGGTGAGGACAGCGCGCTCCTCGCGCAGTGCAGATAAAGTTCGCTTTTCACTCTCTCTCTCTCTCTCTCACTATGGTTTCAAGCGGCGCCGGCAGATGACTCGTCGACCCGTGGGTACGGCAAAGACGGCTCGTGCCGCCTCATGCTCCACACGCGCAGAGCTCCAGCGAGGTTGTCGCTCGTGCAGAAAGACCACAGTGTACCGGGTTGTCATGGCAACGAGATAATTTTTTCGCTCTCACACAGTTTCGCCGTTTGGCCACCGGCGACACTGTCAGCCGCGGGCACGGTGGCCACGGAATAATGCAGCCTTTCGGATGCCCGTCGAACGAACACTATCTGATTCCTCGCGCCGCGCGTTCAGCCCCGCCGTGCCCTCACCTAAAGAGTGTATCTTACACGAGAGGGGAACGGGAAAGCATCTTTTTGTAAATTCTGCTTTATAAATAGAAATAAGAACGATATCAGACTGTCAACTTTGACGGTGTTTATGCTTTTTTTTGTTTTAGCCATCAAGGTCAAACATGTTAATCGCAGCAGATAATACTTGTCGTGACGTCACACGTATGAACCACGGTCGTCTCTGAGCGCGCTCTCGTGCTGCTGTTGTACAGCACCCAAAGACCAATAAGGATTTTCTGCCTTTAAAAAAATACAAAAAAGCCACAAAAATAAACAAATCCGCAAGTTTGCGAGAAAAAAACATTTTCAGCAATCTTTTGGCTTTTT
The DNA here is from genome assembly GCA_037355805.1 of Ixodes ricinus. NCBI lineage: Eukaryota > Metazoa > Arthropoda > Arachnida > Ixodida > Ixodidae > Ixodes > Ixodes ricinus. Next base: position 12,770 of record JAZHYW010032793.1, read on the forward strand.
TTTTAACTATGTAATAACACTAATGATCTTTGTGTTTGACGAGACTAACGACCCTAAGCTTCTGTCTCCTCTTTTTCTTGTCTTTCTTTTTTATGTCCCAGTGCATGCTTTCACGCGGCGCTAGCAGCTGCGTGTGTCGGTTTGAAAATATACCAATTTATTTCTGCCTGCTTTCTTTTCTAACACACATTTACGTTGCCAAATGTGCGGTGTGTCACGTCTTTCAACGACGACCGTAAGGTAATTCGTGTTTTCCCTCTTAAGCTTCCTTCGCCGTCAAGGCTAATTAAGGCTGCATATCACTAGACCTGACATCTTTCTAGAGGACCGGGTTCAGGCCTCTTCACACGGTAAAGAAGACGGCCTTTCTTTCAGAGTTTCGTATTTAGTTAACAGCTGCTGTGTGGAAATTACGAAAGAAAGTTTATCCCCGAAGCTGCCTGTCACGCGAATAAAATTGCGTGCAAAAAAATTGTCGCTGTAATGTCGTGCAAGTTTTTTTATTATTTTCTTGCCGGTTTTACTGGCGCTGACACCTATTAAATATGCAAGTTCTAAGCCTTATGCAATTTCTTACTAAAATATAGGTCGGCGTCTTCGGTGTGTTGAAAACGGCTCTAAGATTTGGCAGCATGGCAAAAATCAACAAGTGCACAAAACCGATGTTGCAATTCCGCTAGAAAGAATCGTAATAACATTATTCGGGAAAGTAGTCATGCCTCCACCACCATCACAAAAGGTGAAGGATCAGGCAGCAGTGAGACGACTAGATCACTGGATCAAGGCACGTGATAATGTTCCTGTTATTGGTGTTTAATGATATTTAAATTCAGGGGTGATTGTTTTCGGCGTTCGTATTTTCGAAGAAATTTTGTATTTTTCAGTGTCTACCTTCAATGTCAAACAAAACAAACAAAACAGCCGTTTGCTGTGGGCTTACCTGGAAGAAAACAGGACACGCGAATACAATTACCCAACTTTATATTTGAAGTAAAGAAAAGGTGGCCTGCGGCGTACAGAGTTAGAGTCGCAAGTCCAAGAATATTGACCAATCCCGGTAAAAAGGAAACACGCAACTACATACCTGCTATTTCACACTTTTCCGGAGTCTGATTAGTTTATTGTCCATTCGAATCATCAAAAAATGTACGGGAATGGTGCCATATGTAATCAGAATAATCGTTCGGCTGCTCCATTAGTCAATTTGTTATGTCATGAATTGTTTCGCTTATATGCTTCTTCTTTTTTTCTTTTTTTGCTTACAGTACTGTAAAATGATGTTTTCAGATAAGTTCGGCCGACCATGTCCAATGATCAGTTTTAATTTTTACGAAGAAAAAATATTTTGTAGACTCAAAGCCATCAGAACAAAACCGAAAACTGTTTTGCGAAAAAAATGTTTGTCTTTGCGGAAAAAAATAGAAGCACACTCTCAGTGCGAAGCACTTTCCACGAACTGCGCGAAGTTGGCATTTCGGGCACACCTCCCCAAAAACCTGTCACGGCTACGGGTCTCGAAGTATTTAATCACAACCTACGTATAAGGAGGATTGACACAAAATATTTAACATTAAGTATCGACGATATTAATTTACAGAGAAAAATCGCAAACACGGCACATTCCGCAAAAATACTTACAATTTTTTTTCTCCACGTCTATAAATACCAGAACTTTCAAACTTTGCCAGCCTGTTTTCATCTATCTTGTTAATATTGGCGCTAAGTATTGTTGTCCTGGTTAGCGGAGCAAATGTATGAGAAATGCTCAAATGGGGCCACTTTAATAATTAGGAGTTCTATTAAAACTCAGCATTAAAAAGAAAGGTCCGTCTTCGATATTTTTAAAACTCTTCCTCATTAAGGGCAATGATAGGTACCAAGAGAATCTAAAAAGATGTTGCATTATTTTTGTCTATTTGAAGTTACAAAGCTAGAAATATTACCCAAATTGAGGCTACCGCAGTACCGTGAATGGGGCGTGTAGATACCCATAGATGACAAATTCATTACTTTTACAAAGGGTAAAAATGCTCGAGGATGGTCCGAAAGAAACAAATTGAAGGCACAGAGGCGGACGGTGGTTTTAAAGTGAGAATTCTTAGTGCGTTTTTGTATAAGCGTCGCAGAACATTCGCGCGGTCCGGAGTGCTCGAGAGGCACTCATGTCGCATGCTTCGCGGGGCCGGGGCCTGTTTTCAATAGCCGGCGTGTAGGGTCTCTGTGTACGCAACGTATAGGAAGGCGGCTCTGCTTACACATGTTTATCTCATCCCTTTGACTGGCAGTAACATGATATGGCGTGGCCGAACCGGCCCAGCTCTTTACAGAGTTGGAGCCGCCGCCGCGGTGGACAGTGACACGCGAAGAGAAGACAAGCACTAGAGAAAAGCGTGTCGGTTGTTGGGAAGTGGTAGCAGTTATAGGAGACCCCAGAAATAAAGTTCAGTTGCCTTTCCCGTGGACTATCCGACGGACGCTTCGTGAGTATCGTCCATGAGTGCTGCAAACGTCTTGCGCTCCCCGCGTTTCGCATGGCTGAATCGTACAACTTAAAGCGCGTGTTTTGCGCTGGCTACCTCAACAGGCACAAAAAATAAGTCGAATATCGAAGAAGCTTTTGCTGTGTGAAGGATTTGGACATCGCTTTGCTAAAGAAGCATATGTCAGAAGCCGCTCACTCCATCCGAGATGCCGACGTTTTGTGACAGAACTGCTTCAGCGCAGCTTTAAGCAACTCGCCAAAGAATCTCTAGAGACATCTGAGCGTGACGAAATTTTTGTTCCTCGGGAAGCAGCCGTCGAGGAACTCAACAGATTTGTTCAGTCAACAGAAATATCACTCCCCCAAAAACATGGACTGAGTTGAAATCGTATTGTTGGAAGCCTTACGCAAGGCGGAAGCAAGAGATCGAGAGCGTTCTCATTAAGAAAATTTCATCAAGCCTCACTGCAGCATACGGAGTCACGGAGGAGCCTGGAGCCTCAATACAAAGCTACATCTTTCCGGAGTTGTTCAGCAACCTGATTGATACGTTCGGTTCTTCTGATTCGTAACAAGAACGATGCCGTCTCCGGACCTTTCTGCCGAGGAACCTCTCCCAGAAACAGATTCAAAAGATGATTCCTTCAGCAACTCTCCACCTGATCCAAGAAGCAAGGAAGAACCGGAGACACTCGGAGTGTGGTCAATTCCTGACCCCTACACAAGAATGAGGCTGAGCCGAGAGGACGTTCAGGCGGAACTGAATTACTACACTAAAGTTGAACTCAAGTTTTCCCGACAATGCCCGAACAAAAAGGACGTTATTGGTATCATTTCAACGGGTCAAAAATAATACGTCTCAAAACGTTTTTTGTCTAGGTCGATTCGTGAAGCTTTCCGGTTGTTTAAAGCGGCTCGCCCTGACACGGCCATTGGGCTCACCAAGTTCTACTCATTGAGGCGAAAGTGGGTGGAGTACACATCTTGGCACGAAGCTTGCGTGTGCACGTACCGCGCTAACAACAAGCTAAGTGTTCGTGCCTTAGAAAAAGCCCCTAGAAAAAAAGAAGTGCTGAAGACCTTCCTGAATTGACTACATGCAACCCTCCATATACAAAGTGTTTCCTCGGCCAGTGTATCTCATGCCCGATTGCCGGAAATCTTACTGCGCCTGGCCTGGGAGTCTCAGATGATGATGAAGTGTTGTACGCAGTCTGGGAGGAAGGAGAGCTGATAAGAAAAGAAGTGAGTCCTGTTACGTTTGTGGAATACCTTCGAGACTGCTTGAGAAAATGAGTGCAGCATGAATATATTCGACGCGAGCAGGGCAAAGCGATAAGTGAGGCAAAACAATTCCTAGACAAAGATAATGTTCTGCTTTATTTTTATTTCGCAGAAAACTGGACTGTTGTACTGCTTGACAAAGTTCAGTCACATCACTGTTAAAAGACGCCAGTTTCGATCTTCACATGCGTGGTAACAACTAGAGAGGGAACGTGTAGCTGCGCCCTCATCAGTGATGACACCAGTCGCGATTCCGCCCATGCATGTTACGCCGTTGCGAAAATTCACGAATGGCTTGAGGACGTTGCTCCGCTGTACGCGCATGTGACGTACGTCAGTGACGGTGCGGCAAATCATTCTAAGAGCCGGTATCAACCCCACGATCTCACGAAAACCAAGTAGCTGTCGGTCAAATGGTTATTTTCAGCTACTGGGCATGGCAACAACGCCTGCGATGGGATTAGAGGCCTCGTCAAACACCATGCAACTCTTTTTCAATCTCCGAGGGCCTGCCACATCAGCTATAAAGTGTGCGTCAGATATGTTGACGTCCTCAGGACAAATTTACCAAATGTTGCACTAATTCACCTGCCAAGGCCTGACATGCAGGTGTTCAGGAAACTGAAAACGAGAGACAGGGAATGCCGTCCGGGCCGTGCCTGGAATTCAATCCTGGCACTTCTGGCAGTGCACACGGGTCAGCCCACTGCGGTACGAATTGCTAGTATCAAGAACGGGAGCGTCTACAAAGAAGCCACTCCGGAAATAAAGACTCGCTTCCACCAGCGTCTGTGAGCAGTGTAGTGCAAAGCGGCTACATCTAAATCTCACAAATATCTGATGACAAAAGAATTATAAAAACAATTTTACACAAGAGCATCCTTCAGTATTTATCTTCTCTTCGCGTTTTACGGCCTGTGGGTACATGTTCAAAACTAAGGATGATAAACGCAGTTCAACTCCGTGGTGTGAAACGGTTGTAAGTTTTTATTATCCGTCTTAAGGCGAGCGCGCACGGAGGGAAGAAACCTGACCCTCGGACCCGGCCGGCGCGCCCCGCTGTTTACACCAAAGCGCGCCGGAGAGCCAGGTGGAACGCGCTACATGCACGACGCCTTTCATTCAGTAATAATTCTTCAAGTACAATTGCCGAACACACAAATTGCCGTCAATGTCAAGATGCTCGTGCAGAGAAAGGAAGCGCTCTTTCATGCGCTACAGAACAAACAAAATACACAGAAGCGTCGGGAACGAAATGGTCAGTTGTATTCACACTAAGCAAAGCGCATACGGTGGTGCTTTGCGATAACGGTATAGGTCTCTCTTAGCGGAGTCAGAGTATCGCGTCCCTTCTCCATGCGCCGCTAACTCCGTATTGGCGGAGAAGCGGTCACATGCGCCGAACTGGATCCAACCTTCATGAGGGAAAACGACCTTGCAGGCGGCTGAGTTTCGGGCAGAGCATGTTTCTCGCTTTGCGTTTGCGAAACATACATCCTACACTAAAAGCGAACGAACTTGAAGGTTCCTTGACCATCGAACATTACGTGTAGCCAGTATAATCGCGTTGTTTTATAACGCGAGCGATATTTCAAAACATGTTCCCATAATCTGGGAACCAGACGACACGGAGGACGATCGCGGTGTTCACGTCTGCCGCGCTCACGGAGTGATACACCACCGGCACAACCGTCACTTCGAACCAGACAACAAAGCGTGGCTAGGGCTTTCAAAAAGACGACGTCTTCTTCGGCTACTATGTTAATTCTACCGATGGCATAAAGAAAAAAAGGAGACAAATGGTTAGACGACGGCGCACTCGCGGCGTGTCGCCGCACTATATCTTCTCTGCACTCCGCACTCCGCAGCACCCCGCCTCACAGCCACGCCATCCGCGCCTCCCGAGCTCCTGAAGAAGCGGCGGTCGCTTCTCGCAGTGCGGCCTTGGATCCAACATGGCCGCCCAAGGAACACCATTGCGATACTCTGCTCCGCAAGCCGAGAATATGCAGTTACTCTAGCTTTGCTTAGTGTGGTACGCGCTCTGTCTGCCGCTCGCCTCACGGACGCCTGCCAGGAGGTCCGGCCGCGTTCCACAGGCACACCGCGGCGGCGGCTCCAATGCCGTGAGGAGTCGCCGGTCACGCCACGCCATATCATGTTACCGCCAGGCAAAAAGATGAGATAAACATGTGTCTTACAGCGGAGCCGCTCCGGTCACTTTCTTTACGTGGCACACACAGAAACCCTACAAGCCGGCTATTGAAAACAGGCCCTGCGAAGCATGCAACATGAGAGCCTCTCGATCGCTCCGGACCGCGCGCAATTTCTTCAAACTTTTATACAAAAACGCACTAAGAATTCTCAATTTGAAACCACCGTCCACCCCTGTGCCGTCAGTTTTGTTTTTTTTTCTGATTAGCTTCGAGCAATTTTACACTTTGTAAAAATAATGAATTTGTCATCTATGAGTATCGGCAAGCGCCCTTCACGGCGCTGCGTTAGACTCAATTTGGCCATATTTCTAGCTTGTTAACATCAAATACACAAACATAATGCAACATTTTTTTTTCCTTCAGATTCTGTAAGTACGTGTCATTGGCCTTGATGTTGGAGAATGAAAAAAACTCGAAGATGGCCTTTTTCTTACTGAGTTACAAAATAACTCGTAATTATAAAAATGGCCCTATTTTAAAGTTTTTCATACTTGTCTTCTTTTTTTTTTTTTGCTGTCCAGGACAAACATGTTTAGCGCCGTTATTCACAAGATATAGGACAATATGCTGGCTAAGTTTGAAAGTTCTGGTGTTTATAGATGCGGAGGAAACGAAATGTAAGTATTTTTTGCGGAATCTGCCATGGTCCATGGTTGCGATTTCTTTTTTTTTTTAGGAATTGAGAACGTCGATATTTAATGAAAAATATTTTGAGTGAATTCTCTTCATAAGTAGTTTGTGCGTAAAAATGTCTAGACAGGTAGCAACAACACTCCTTTTGGGAAGTAACCTAAATGCCAACTTCGCACAATTCGGAGAATGCGCTTCGCACTAAGACCGTGCTTCTGATTTTTTTACTGCAAGGACAACATTCTTTTAGCAAAATAGATTTCGGTTATGTTCTGTTTGGCATTGAGTCTACAATATGTTGTTTTTTTGTTATTGTTTTTTTTGTAGAAATTAAAGTCACCGGACATGGTAGGCCGAACTTATCTGAAAACACCAAATAGACTTTTTCACCTCAGTAGTTATCTGACGGGTGGCCAGAGGGCGCTGACACTCGCGGCGCCATAACATGGCCTCAATTAGGTTGGTTTCGGTTTCAGCAGGCTCGCGGCTCTGTTGGTGTGTTATGTCTTTTTCGTTTAGTTTTGTTATACAAATGTATCCCTTCTGGTACACAACCAGTGATATAGTGATACTGGTCCACCTTGAGAACTACGACATAGTTGCAGAGCCTAAATACTGGGCGTGTTTACTAATTCCTTCATGTGATCATGTTCTTCGTTCGGCCAGGCTCGGCGGCGAAACGACTGAAATGATGCCGAAGAAGGATTACAGATGTCTGCGGCCCTACTGGACGTTTTCGCTGATACTATTTTCCATAAAAATAAACCAATGCAGAAACTTATGCTAGGAGGCACAGTGAAAGAGCAAGTCGACGACTTGACTAACAACGTGCTGAATCGCAGAGGACAGGTGAAATCTCAAGTGTAGTGTTCATTGTTCTGGATTTCAAGGACACCAATGGTGTTTTTTTTTTTATTTATTGCCTACCGAGAAACTCCCGTGGAATGAAGCATGGAATGCAAAAAAGAAGCGATATTCTCTCCATCGGCTTCTTTAAGGATATTAAGCACTCAAGAGAGGTTTGGACGCTCCATCCTAGGCCGAGTTTGTTTCAACTATCAGCTCTGCTAAAAAAATTCATTAGCAGCATTGCGCAAGGTTAAACTTAGGAAACTATTTGTTATACGGACATTTTCTTACAACGTATTGAGAATATGAGATAAGGAACAATCCCGTCAATTGAAGAGTGACGTCTGTCTTCCGTAAAAATGCCGACATAAAATTAAATGGCGCAAAAGAATTGACATCCAGCAAGCTTGGCTTGCGCAGTCAAATGCCAGTTCAGGTATTTGAGTAGACATATTATTGTGTGAAATGTTTTTTTTCTACTTTCTACTTTTTACGTTTTTTTACTTCCAGTGACGTCCAGAGTAAATTCGACATCACCTACGCTGCACTGGAGTGATTTTCATGCAGACGGCGCTTTTTCGGCGTCACAAATTGCATGCCTCAGGCGCTTTTGACAGGCACTCACAAGCTCTCTTTGACACGGTTTTTCACCTGGAATTCCAACGTTGTGTATCAAAATAAATTAATTGAATTGTATATTTTATGAAAATTTAATGCCTGCAGACATGAGAACAGAGCACAATAAATATAGATTTCTCGAAACTCATAAGTAAACAGATCAAGCGAATGTTGATTCCGCAAAAATGATTCCCCCATATAACCAAAAGCAACTGTTTTGGATTCGTTATGATGGCAAAGCACGATGCTTTCAACAAAAACAATAAAAAAACGCATAGTAACTATTTGCGTTTACATCTATTTGCCTTCTTTAAGATTATAAATGCGTGATCTTAAATATGTATATGGCGGGTACGTGTTAGTGGCGGAGTGTGCTCCGTCACAAACATGTAGACACTATCAATTAAGAAAATTTTAGCTGTCATAAATCATTGCTCTCTCGGCCCTCGTCTGTCTTACATACACCTGCATACTCTGTGTGCGCCAGTGCTAACGCTGACTCCTTTCCTCACGCGTATCCGACACGCCGACGCTGCAAATGATCATAAACTGATTTAAGAGAGTGTGAAGTTGTGCACGTAATGACGGCATGCAGTTAGGTAGTAAAAACTCTGTATCAAACAATAGTCCACAACGAAAGACGAAAAACTGCGGTAAAACGCGACGGAAAAAAACCAATACAACGGTACAATGTTCTAAAAGGGGTAACAACGCTTTGGCCAGGGCGCAAAGGGGAGAGAGAGAGAAATGACTTTATTGAGGGAAGAGCGACGATTTGAAGCCACCAATTATGGCGGCCGCGTCACGTTATTCCAAGAAGGCAGCGTCTGGTCCAGGGTGTAAGATAGACAGGTGGGAAAACGGCCCATAGAAGCCTACCGCAGCGCCGTGACCGGATTGTGTACTCGTCTGCTTGCGGGTACCCCCGATTTGCGACAGATGGCGCTGCGGCGAGAAGAAAAAAATCGGAATCGGATTTGCATGGAACTCTATGGGAGAGTGCGCAAAATAAACCGAGAGCACGACAGTCCTCCATTGAAAATCCACGAGAAACCATCTCCGTCAGTTCAGCCGGTCGCCACCGGTCGCCCACCCGGAGTGAGAGTTCGCGGTGCTCCAGATAGATGGCGCCACAGAAAAAAGAGAAAACCGAGGGGGACACAATCCGGTCGCTCATTTGGCTCTCGTTTCCCCACCTGTATATCTTACGCCCTGACCTGGTCTCATATACAAGCATTCTTGCTCTCGTGGGCCTGCTCGTTTCTATTGGCGGCGATAGCCACGCTGAGGGGCGCCACTGAGCAGCACGTGAATGTCACGTGATACCCCGAATGTGGGGATACCCGACTTGTTTACATAGCGCGCCAAAGCGGTACGGCGTGATTGATTGCTTCCGAAAGCGGCGCAGTGATTCGTTATTGTGCTTTCAGCGGTGACACATCATTCGCGACCGAAAAAGGTTATGTTTTCATTCATATCCGAGAGGAAAACAACTGGTGTAATAGAGATTGTAATTCAAACAGGGCAAAAAGGAGTGGGCGAGCGCGATGATGTTATCGAACCACTTATCAGATGCATTCGCGACGAATCGTGTTGTATTTTGTATTATGTTTTGCTTTTCATCGCGAGTGTCTGTTTCGTTCTCCGTATGGATTGCACTGGCGGGACTCGTCGCCATCGATCATTCATCTTTCCTTTTCCCCCCGCACCCGAATTTCTATCTCCGTGTCGTCCGTGTCACCTGTCGCGCTGCAAAGTTGAAAGAACGAACAGCCTTTTTTGTGATGTCCGAAACGAAATAACGTTCCCGGTGCGTCTGTTCAACAAATCGGGTCGTGAAGATTTCCCATTCAAAGAAGTCTTGCCTTTCATATGGTGTAGTAGCTGCAACGTACCGTTGCGATTGAGAAAGAAAAAGTAGCCTATGCTGGATGTTTCAATTTTTCGCCTACCGGTAGACGCCATTGGGATTTTTTTTCCCGTGCAATAAAAGGTGCGTTGCTGAACGTTTACGTTCAATACTACGAGTGTTCATTATTGTAGACGGCTTATGACCAGAAAGACAAAATTTCATATAGCGTCCCAAGATACTGGCTGTGATTTTCGAGATTGTTGCTTTTTTCTTTTTCTTTCACAGTAGCTATAAGTGGACAACAAAAGCACTTTTTTCACTCGCAGGACAGATATAAAAATTCTAGATCTCCTTTCTTCTCAATTATATTGTCATTACGGTCGTCAGATAACATCTACATCTGTGCAATGTCTCGAATGGCTGTCATTGAAACGTTAGCTCGATCAAATGATATGTTAGTTTAAACGGCCTTAACAAAATGATTCCCTGATAAAGGATAATTTGACGAAAACGATTTCCACTAGAAGCTTTCTTTAGTGTTTAGTTGTTTGTTCCTTGCCAATTCTTAATTGTGTATAATGGTTTGTTTTTATTTTTTATTTTAGATCGCAGCTCTTAGGCGCCTGTTTCCGGCTTGAGCGGCGTCGCCGTCACCATCGGCGTAACCGCGCGGTGCATTATGGGTAAATTTCCCTGCTAAATTTAGCGAAAAATTTTCCCCGCTAAATTTAGCGGAAAAATTTCTCCGCCAAATTTAGCGGAAAATTTCACCCAAATTAGCGGAAAAATATTCCCCACTAAATTTAGCGGCAAAAATTACTCCGCTTAATATAGCGGCAAAAATTCTCCACTAAATGTAGCGGAAAAAATTCCCCGCTAAATTTAGCGGAAAAATTTCCCGCTAAATTTGGTGCAAAATTTTCCTCTAAATGGGAGGCGAGCAGAGAGGAGGAGGGGCATAGCCTCGCTCCCGTACCTTTCCCTCCTCCTCTGAAGAGCTGCGCTCTAATTCGGCTTTACAGGAGATTATAAACGTCTTCCTTCTTTTTTTTTTAAATCCGAGTTAGGCGTTTTAAATTGTGTGCCTCTTCAGAATGCAACAATTCTTTTTGGCATTACTTTTCGGAAGATTAAGTCATCCAAACTTTATATGCTGGGAGCATTCACTACGACACTGTAAGTACTAAAAAATAAATGTGGGGCTGCTGGTGATTTTATTAAACTTGGGTAAAGTCCAGGAAGTGCATAGAAGCAAATGGGTACAGGACTGCTCCGATTTTTAAAGAGGCAACATTCGGGATAGACAATCGATAAGTTTATCTCAAGGGAAGAACTCAGGACAGCAATAGTGCCTTTGATTGTTATCCAAGAATGTGGACAATGCATTTTTCTGAAACTGTCAATTAAAGTCGGAAAAAAAAGGTAGAAATTTAAGATATCATCGAGTTAAAAATGAGCGTCTTCATCGTGCTTTGTCCAGGACAAAAATTAAGTAAATAAATAAGAACACTCCAGTGAGCAGCATTGAAGCCTGGGATGAAAACCTGCCTGATGCAGAATTTGTGATCGTCGGCGACGAAACCAAAAACACGTTACAGAAAAAAGAAGTCGACAAAATGAAAAGCTACTATAGTCGGTTTCAAGTCAAGAAGGTAGGAGAAGCTCGTCCCACAAGCGTGATGCGCCCGTTTCAAATCCCTCCGCAGTCGAAAGAAGAGTTCACTGGAAACGCTCCTTGTTCCGCTTCAATGGATAGATATTGGCTACAGAGTGATGCCAACTTGTCTCCGATCCCACTTTTTAAGAAAGCGACCTTTGTATTCATCGGAGGGGAACCGAGCCCCTAAAAGCAGCCTTTGAATCCATCGGAGGGGGAACCTAATCCCCGAAAGTCGTATTTGTTTCCATCGGAGGGGGAAAACTCTAATCTCCTCTCGTGGCTTCCACAATGCTAAGTCAAAGTCGAAAGATAAAGCAAATATGTACAGGAAGGCAAGACCCTCATCGCGCGTTGGCCGCGACGTCACGGGAACGATGGGACGCTATTGGATGCGGAGGTGGCGGAGGGATATATGATTCCCTTTGAGGGGCATTTGCCGCTACCTTCTTGACCTGTAACTTACTATAGCCAGGCAGCCAGGCTAAACGAAAGCGCATTCAGCTCTGAGAAGCTACGGCGGCGTCTTCCCTTTGGGTGTGCCGCGATTCCCCTAGGTGGCGACACCGAAACTTCTCGCCGCGAATAGACCTACTCGTCTCTTTGCAAGTCACGTCATGGCGGTGGCGCTGCTGTCGGTTTCTTCGCACGCGCAGTGCCCATACCCACTGTGGGCAAACGAGGGTTTGTTTGCAAGCAGCCTGTTGGTGTATATGCCTTTTCGTGTGAATTAAACTCATTAATAATATAAAACATAGCGCCAGGGAAGATGCACGTGTCCCGAGTACATAGAAACAAACATAAAAAAACGTGCGTGTACTGATAAGGTAAACAAAGAAAATAAGGGGTGTGTTTCCCAGAGGAAGTAGTAGCCTCGGCGACAGTTCAGCGAGGGTTGTGTTCAGGGTCAATCCACAATCAACCGGTAAATAAATGTTTCTTCTCGCGAAGTGCAAGGTATTTTTGTTTTCTTTTTATTCAAGTGCAGCTTGAACTTTTGGGGCTTTTGTTTTACCCGATTTTGATAAACCGGCTCGGAGGCTGGTACTCGAGGTTTAGCGGTACATACAGAAAACACCAAACCCCAGGGATATAACCCATGGACGTAGTGCACTTCTGTGGGAGAGTGTCACGTGACTTGCTACGTCACGTTGGTCTTCTCAAGGGGGCGATTTGCCAGGTTGTGCGGAAGTAGAGTATGAGGGCTGTGCGTAGTGCTCGGTTGGTGCATTCGTAACAGCCGGTCTTTTCAAGAAACGGCGACGAAGGTTCTCGTGTGAACAAAGGTATAGCGTGCATAAATAAGATTGGTACCGTCTTGGTCACTGTCAAGGGGTCTACTTATTGGAGCACATCGCGATGAGGAATTATTGGGTTTTTGTCTAGGTCTACGCAAGTATGTTTTAGAGTATTACAAATATACACATACTAACAATTAGAAATATGCGGGGCACGATCAGAACTTCACCAAATCAGTCAAATTAGCACATGTTTGAAACACGCGTCTTGATTTTGGAATCACTCTGACTTAACCTGACGGAGTCGTGTAATTCAGTCACAGAGCCTTAGAAAAAAGTGACTGTCCCATCCCAAAAGAAGAAAGGAAAGAAAAATTAAAAAAAAAGTTGTTATTCTGAACCTCGCTAAAATTATTTTTTTGCACAAATCTAGCGCTTGATGAAAAACGCGCCCATTTCATGCCTTCTAAACGGAAAGAGTTTTTTTTGTCTTTTTTTGCATCTGTCAGAGCACGAAATTAGGCTTCTGAGCCGCTTTAAAGAAGCCATGAAACGACTTTTTTCACTTTCGCGCAATGCCTCTTAGAATCAGTCCGTAAGGCGTAATAACTAAATAAACTTGCTTAGTTTCTTTTGCTTTCTTTGTCTAGGCAATTGTAGTTGACAAAAATTCGAGAAATATGAGCATCGTTCATCCACTCAACTCGGAGCCAGAACAAGCGGCCACGTGGCCTGGTTCCTGTCCTATGCCGACAACGTTAATCATAGCCACGCGCTGGGGTTTGCAAAGTAGGAACGTGCTGAGCTCCAGGTATTGTTAGAGTTCGGCTATTCTCATCACCGCAGCGGTTGGACACGAGCCACTACCCGAGTGTCCTCCGAGGCATTGATTGCCACAAGCCATAGTCGAGTGCTCACGCAGTTCTCGTGTCTAATCCATGAGCCGCGCTCGACTGTCGTTTGGCGGGTAGTTTCGATCCCACAATTAACGTTCGATCTAGATAAGCAAATCCCCGGCGTGCGGTCGTGTATTACCAGACCCCAGGCTAGCGGTTGTACCGCACTGGCTAAATTTCTCATCCACAGCTGAGAGACAAGTCGACCTGTTGAGGATAGACTAACTTAAGGCTGTATAATCATACACACCGATCTTTTCCCACGATTACGTCATCAAGATTTGTGAGGGCAAGGCTGAAAGAAATAGTCCCTCTTTTATCCTCACAATTTCAGCGCGACAAAGAAGCTTCTGAAGCAGTGGCGTTTCGTGCGAGTATACTCGCGCCAGGCTAGGAGCAGTACTCCTCTGCAAAGTCATGCATGAACATTCCAACCCGATATCGTTTCACTACCCCTTTAATTGTAGCTGTCCCCAAATTATATTTCTTTCGCGAATTCCTCTTTGCATACCAATGAAAATTTTCTTCTCACTGCCACTTCAGAGATTATATAGTCATACTGGATAAGAACGGCTCGAAGGACCTTCTGTTGTCCCTCCTCCGGCGCTAGTTTGCTACCTTTGGTAAGGCTTCTCGAGCCTCGTCTCTCGAGCCTTGACCGTGCACGCGCATGCCAGAGCACTGCAAAAAGACGAAGCGCGCATTCTGGAGGCCGGGCGTTCTATAAGACACGCCTTAACGTTCTACCTCTGTCGGAGTCTATATCGCCTGTGCTGTATATACAGGGATTGAGCATGACGCCAAAGTACTCTCAAACTTTTGAACTGGGCAGGTGATGGCGCTACTTTTTGTGTGCGAGTATGATATTTTTCTTTTTTTCCTCGGTTTTCTTGCCTGACACGCTCTTCTTCTCAGCTGGAAACACGGCGTGTGCCAACCAGACACTCTAATTAGTTGATGCTCTCCTATAGAGCGTACACGCGTGATATCTAATTAAGCTGGCTTGTTTACTCTTGGCGTTGCCCCAGTACGGCACGCCCGAAAAAGGCGTCTAATCAGGCGCCATATTAACGCGGGGCTCTTCGTGGATCCATTAAAGCACCCGCCGCTCACAATCAACTAGAATTTGATTTACAAACACGAGAGGAAACAAAATGTAACATAATTTTATATGCGCCCACGTGCACGCACGCGCAACGCACACACACTTGCTCAAACCCAAAACTCTCGCCGGAACCATTACCGGGCCGTATAAGTCTCGGGCGTGAGCGAGTGAACTAATTATGGCCCTCAGATGCAGGCAGAAGTTTGGCTTTTTAACACATATACACGCTCGCAGTAGTTTGACTGCACTGGTGAACGTTTTTCTACACCAGCATCTTTTCGAGGGTGTTTACGTGTGTGTTCGTGACAAAAAATAAGCAAGGACAACATCAAGAAAAGTTTCGTGAAGCACCGAAGAAGCAATATGCAGAAAACGAAAACGTATTCATTGGTATTGGGAAGGCTTTCATGGGCTTCAGTGGACCTTTCAAGCTTAATCACTCATTGATGATTAGTATATGCACAGTAGTTTTTTTTACAGGGGGATTGGCTTTGAACCTGGACATCGCGAGTAGGTCTAATGAGGCCCTTCAAACGTATATGTGAACATGAAAGGGATTAATGTAAAAGAAACACCGGCACATTAAGAATAAAGCAGTTCATTAATGTGCACGTAGAGTTTCCACTTTCGTGAACTAAAGTGAATAACTCTGAGCTACCCATCGGAGCTGCAATTGGGCAAACCAAGTGTACGCGTCAAAGCGTTACATAAGCGCCTGAAGGATAGCAGAACAAGTTCAAACCACGCGGGTACGCTGTGCGACGCTGTTAGTGCGAACAGGACTTCGACACATTTTCGCATTTTACTTTGAAAGGGCATTCGCGGACATGAACATTTACCATTAGCTTAGTACCCCAACTGAGCACTTTCCAACATCATGGTAGTTTCGATGGCAGCCCCTCAATACTAATTGAATCTCAAAGGAAGCTCGGAATGGTTCGTTTGCGCTAACAGTGTCGCCGTGTGGACACGTTACTAAAAGAAAAATATGCAAGCTTGATAATTGTAAGCACAAAATGTGTGATAGGCCTTCCAGGTAAGAAGAGAAGGGCGTTTGAACGGCACCACCTACAGAAGACTCGCCCTCATTTCTGTCGCACACCGTCAGATGGCGCACCACGACTAGGAAAGTCCGCGAAGCTCGAGAGTCTTCGCGCGCCGTGCCAATTATATTAGTTTTTGTGTTCTCCCATCACCGACCATGGATAACTACTAACTCAGTCGGAAAAGAACTTGGCTCACAAGCTCAAGCTGGTGAGCTGAAATCCTACCGTGGGTTCTATAGGGAGTATGGAAATTTTCAGTGTCGGTTTTTTGTATCAGCCGACCGTTACAGTTTGCCGTTGCAGCCGGCTATTACAGCGAAACGTTACAGAACTCCATGAATATCCGCTGATAGAACACGTTTTGTGTTAAAAGAGTAATGGTCTATTCACACGGTGCATCTTGTTGGCGTTTCTAGTGTCGCAAAACTAGGTTTCGCATCCGGGAGAGATGGCGTTGAAGAAGGGGGAAAAGACGTTGCGCGCGCTCCTGGCTTCTGGAGAGAGACTTTGCTGGAACCTTACCGAAGCCTCTCAACCACCCGAAGAAGAAACGCGGACGCTGCCAATGGCCGCTCGACATCACTATGACGTCTGGCCTCCAAAGCGGAGCAGAGCTTTTGGAAGAGCCAGATTTTTGGCCGATTCCGTATCAAAAACAAAATGACCAAAACCAAAAAAAAAATGAGCACGGCGGCGAGTGTTAGGTGGAGAAGCGGAGCGTACGGGCGAAACGAGCAGTCTATGGCTTGGTGCAGTTGGTTGCGCTGTGTAGATTTCGCAAAGGTCGCGACGAGTGCAAGCACTGCATATAAACATGTTAACTTGGCATAACTGATCTTTTAGCGGTGCAAAGATGTCCGAAATACTTCGAGATCATCCGCCGGTTCTTTGGCGTTCGCGGTCTTTCCCCGGTTTGACACGCCTATGTAAACCGAGTGAACCGAATCCGACGAAGTTTATCGCGTGGTATTAATAAACCAGCCTGTCTCTTCCCACTGCGCACAACTTCATTACATTTCGACGTGAAACGCCCGATATTACCGGTGCAGATTACAATACATGTTTCGCGAAATTCTCGTGAATCAATACGTCACAGGCTTCGTTCGTCAAACTCTACGTGTGAAAGGGCGGATTTCGCGAAATAACGGTTTCGCTAAACCGTTGGGCGTTGAAAAGGTGCATCGAGCGAATAAACATTAAGGTGCGTATCGTTAAAGGCTGCCCCCATAGAACTCAGCTCCATCCGATTTATCCCATAAACGTAAAAAAAAAATGTGTCATGCTTTTGTGGGCGCTTTTTGTGATGACACGAATCGGGTGGCCGGGCCGGCCAGGCACGGTAAGCTGATTATTTCATGATGGCGCTCCAGTCTGCCAATTGCAACATTCGCCACCCCGGGGAATGCGGCGCCACCAGCGGAAACGGCGTGAATGAGCGAAGCGAGGAACTTCCGCCCAGTCTTGTGCATGTTACTCGAACAAAAAAGAAAAGCAATCGATTACAATTACACTTTTGTTTGAAAAGTATTCAATGTAATTACTATGATTACTTGAGAAGAAAAGTAATTGGCCGTTACTTGAAGAAGTAACCGTTTCCGATTACCTCAGATATTCAAAACGAAATATTTTTCGGCCGGTTTCAAATTAGGTCTTTCGTGCTATTCGTTATTGGATTAGGATCACCGAAATCTAAGCTACTTATCTTTATAATCCACCGATTCTGGTACACCAACCTCCTGTAGCAGTCTTGACTCGAAGATTCTTTAGTCGGAAATTTGTACCAAACTGTGGGCGCCATTAGGAGGGGGGGGGGGGAGAAAAAGAGTAACGCTTACAAATAATTTTAATAGTTTCAAAACTTGTCACGTTATTCTTATGATGACTTCCTAATAAATGATTTCAAATGATTACATAAGTACTCCAGGAATAAATTGATTACAATTAATTTTATTCACCTGGAATAGTTACCGTAAAAGTCTGTAGTTCCGCCCATCTAAGTGGGCGACAGAAATCGACGCAGCCTGGCGGCGAAAATGCGAAAGAGTGGAACGGGAGGTAAAGCAACGCCGTTAGAGGTGCCCATAGCTGCGCTTAGGTAATAATAAATTGCTCGGCTCATTTCTCGCCCGCGGTCGCAGCGCGTCGTGGTGACTTACGTCATGAGTAGGGATGGCACGAACCTCTGTCGAAACTGAGGTTTGACTGTTTCGGCGAGCTCTCGCACTTTCAGCGAAATTCGACCAAGTTCGACCTACCTACGGACAGCGTTGTCTGACTTCTCCACAAAAGTTCGAATTTTGGGATCAAATAGTTTATTAAGTTTGTTATTTCATTATATTATAAAAGTATTACCAATGTTCACTCAATAAAACGCAAACACGTGTATTTTTAACGGTGAATGAGTTTATCAATGTATAAAAAAGACGAAAAAATATATGTTGATATGGAGGCTTGGGCGATTTGGTGATTTATACTGTATAAAAATAGCACACAAAACACAGGTAGAAAAAAGTAGACACACAAAAAAAGCGCTAACTTACAACTCGAATTACAATTCATTCGTTTTTATGTACATCTACTTACCTGGAACTGGTACGTGCGCCGAAACGGTAAATATATACGTACATACAAATACAGCTACATACATACA
The DNA here is from genome assembly GCA_037355805.1 of Ixodes ricinus. Classification (NCBI taxonomy): domain Eukaryota; kingdom Metazoa; phylum Arthropoda; class Arachnida; order Ixodida; family Ixodidae; genus Ixodes; species Ixodes ricinus. The sequence continues at coordinate 31,293 of JAZHYW010032793.1, forward strand.
AACACATACAAATAAAATCCTTACTAAAACTCTCCTGCTAAATATTACCTCTCCTTCCCTGATAACGTTAGGTAAGTGGTGCTTCAATAATTTCTCTCGTGAGCTGATGTCCACTCCCGGCTGTTGGTTTACATTCCTCTAAGTTTCAAGTTTCAAGTTTCTTTACTCCTCTTCATACAAGAAGAAAGGGAGGATGAAAAAAAGCAGTACACAATGCTTGACAGTGCCCTCGCCTCCCCAACAGCAACATCAGAAGAGACACTAAAAACTAACCACTCACACGAGTACACAACCAGATTTCCGACGTAACTAGCAAAGTATACTATGCGTTTGTTAGAACAGTTTTCAATCGTAATATTCCGCGATAAAAATAGTTTAACATATTGGGTAGCTGGTATTTAACCATCTGATTTCCGTAGCTTGTTCTGAGCGCGGTACCGTCCAGGCGTCGGCATGGCGGGTGGCGTGCGAGGTGTTTTGTAGTGACGGGAAGAAAGAGAAAGAAGACTATTTAGCCCGGTGGTTTATCGCTGCTTTATAGACGCTTTCAGGCAGCGTGCATGGGCGCCGCCATAACCGACCTTCAGTTTTGTTTCCTCTCATTCCGTTCACTATCACTTCATCATTACCACAGCGGGGCAGGTTATTGCCATTTTAAGTTTTACTGTGTCCTTCTGCCCAGCATAGGCCTTTGTGAAGGCTTGTCAACGCCCGCTTCAGTGGCTAGGCATCTCGGTAAAACAAGAGAAGGTCGGTTATGGCGGCTCAATCTGGCGCCCGCTGAAAGCGTCTATATGAATGGGCAAGTTTATATTCATAATAGTTCGTGATTGGAACAATTCCTAATGTATTGAATAACGGTGCCGTTTGGCTGTCATGTGCTTCATTACACAAAATACGAATTACCTTTTTCTGAAGTATATGAATACGATGAATGTTTGCAGAAGTTGTATTTCCTCATATTAAGAAACAGTAATTAAAGCAAGAGTAGAATAAAGAGTTAAAATGAAGACGTAGTACAGACTGGCGTAAGGTTTTTCTGTGCTTATAAATTATACCTACCACCTTCGATAATTTTTTCGCTATCATCTGAACTGTTTCCTCCCATCGCATGCTTATTCATGAAACATAACACCAAGAACTTTGACATTCTGCACAATTTCTATACCACGTGAGTCTAAGGAGAGAAGTTGATTTTCGCTAAATTTTTACCCCCTTTGACCTGAAAACAACAGCTTTCGTTTTATTTCTATTTGTCACTAAGGAGTTCAGGACTGCCCACGTATAAAGCTTTTCTAGAAATGTATTTCCTGTCTTTCTTCATAATGTCCGAAATATCGGGCCCTGCAAAAAATATGCTAGCATCATCTGCATAAATCATCATGTTTGCCTCATTGTATATGTAAGCTTTGTCGATAATATGCAGGTTAAATAAAAGAGGCCCTAAAATACTGCCTTGTGGTAGACCTGCATTAAGTTTTCTAGACTCAGAACGATGGCAGTTTATTACAACACTTCGAAAGCGAAACTGTGAGTAACTCTCGAGTATTTTCAGGGTTATTCCCCGAATACCATAAGGCCTCTATTTTTCGAAGGAGAGTTTTATGGTTAATACGATCGAAGGCTTTTGAAAAATCGATAAAGATTCGCAATGCTAAGAAATTCATTTTCAATATTGCTTAGAATTATCTCTTTCTGGTTTAATCGCGCTAACTCTGTCGAGTACCCTTTCCGAAACTAGAAACTGCCGGGTTTCGGAAAACTCCGAAACTTAGAAACTAGAACTTTGTGGTATTCGGGGAATATCCCTGAAACTGCTCGAGAGTTACTTACAGTTTCGCTTTCAAAGTGTTGTGCATCCCTAAATGTGTATCCACAGTCTCGGCAATGTATCCCTAAATGTCCGGAAATGACACTGTTTATGTTACATTTATGTTCTTGTCGTCTATTATTTATGCATCTTCTTGTTTGGCAGATGCATTGTTTGCCTGCAGGTCAGAGGAATGGAATAAACTACTCCTTTAGTATAAAGTAATAAAACAGGTATTACGCTTTTTGAGCAGTTTTGATTCTTGATGTGAGATGGGATTATCATTTTCTGCACAAACTAGTAAGTTTATTAGGTGCGGAGAAAGCTACCGTTAAGTTTATTCGTTTCCAATCCTCTTGAGACCATGCGATATCTGGTGGATGTATAACTACAGTTCTTTCATTCTTTTCTCTTATTCGGCGTGTAGGTCCTTCACTTTGTTTTGTTATTATTAGAATGTTCTCAGCGACTGAGGCTAGCATAATCAGGGTGTCTCGCTGTTCGGAGCCTGGAGATTCGAGAAAATAAAGCAATCTTTAACCGATTTGCGGGCAGGACTTGGTGACAGCATTTTTAAACAATTTGAAACAAAACACCCAATAAATCATTGCTTTTTTTTTCCTCCAGGTGGCGTCAGTTTGTTTTCAAATTTTTGCGCATGCACACAAAGTCGTAAGTTTAGCCTGACTTTTCCAGAAGCGCGGCGTGGTCCACTTACGGTGACGTTAATCTGCAGGCCCAGTCTTCCAGGTGCCATCGACGAAGTTCGCTTAAAATCGCACGTCCGTCCGGCGAAAAAAGAAAAAAAAGAAAGCTAAATACGTGTAGCGTGCCACCTGTAACGGGTTATGTTCAAGTTTGATACGAACAAACATGAACGCGAAAGTTTAGTTTGCACTGAGAGCTGCACTCCTTTGTTGCTTTTCTTTAGTATTGTTTTGCTTTTGTGCAATTGTTTTAGTGTGTATGCAGGCCGCACTCACCATTATAATTCTTGTGTATAGAATGATCTGGACGTTTTGAATATAATATCTATTTAGTTTGTTTGTTTTTCCGCGGATGCTTAGACAGCTTCAACCACATTTGGTGGACTTGTTCTAAATGTATAGGCAAGTCAAGTATTTACAATCTTTTCGAATGCTGGTAAAGACAGCGGAATTTAGTAACAACCAAATGTGCAGCGACAACGGGCCTTCAGCACGAATCCACCTTTTAGACGCACGAAGTGTATCCTGCACGTTGAAGCACAAACAAAAATCTATCATCGTTTAGTGCGGGTACATTGTGTTGATCGCTGCCAAAGGCGTCAAGAATGGAACTTAGTCCTAGAAAATGGGTTGTTTCCGTAACGAATTGCTAATGAAAAGAATGTTGTTAAATATCGTACTCGCACTCATGTCTGTCTATTTTCAGCGCCTCACACAACTCTTGAGATTAAGCGAAAATTCGCAGCTCCTAAGTTATTTCTTCTAAGCTGTCTAAAAAAAAACAGTTTGAACGTGAATGTTGTCACTTTCGTTCTTCATTGAGTGGGTCTAGAAAATAGTCTTAACTTCTTTATTCGCCGAACCGGGGATGTTGTCGTGCGGAGTGTTTACTTAAAAGTCATCTAACACTCAATCTAGCGAACGATGATTTTTTATTTATTTATTTTTGATCGGAAAGAAACTATGTATACCTATCGCCTTAGGCTTCAACTCTGTCAGGTATTGAGTAAGCTACTGGATGGGGAAAATACCACACTTTAGGAAGTTAACGTAGTATCATTCAAAATATGGAACCAATTTCTGAGGAATTATTTCTTTATAAGATTATGGAGGTTTGTGCATCCCCAGAATCCGTAGCAGAGCCTTCGAAAAACTTGCTCTGTTTCCTCAATAACAACAAAAAAATTACAGGACGTTCAAATAAATACTCCTTCAAACCGTTCGGTAGGACAGCGTTAGCTCTATAATCACTGACGGCATAAAAACGCAGTGCGTGTCTTTGTGAAAGCCTCGTGAATAGATAAATATTCTTCCACGCGCGAAGGTTACCTTCGAAGTTCGTAGGAAATCTACCTCCGCAATGTTTTCTGCGGTTCTTGCTGTTTTTGTCGCCTTCTATATAGTAGATTGGCATATGATGCCGTTATGCCGTGCATAAAAGCCTAGAGGAAACTAGATGAGACGATTTCCTCTGCCTTCAGTGATAAGCTGGCCGAATGCCGTTAATCGTCTTTATCGACAAAGTGGTAGGTAGGATCGAGTCGTTTGGCTGCGTTGTTTTTACTCCACCGAATGTATTTATTGTTTTTTTTTTCTCTTTTGCCATTTTGCTATCTTCATTCAACGTGAACCTTTTATGAGCGGACTGGTAGAAGTACAGATTAGCAGCAATAACTACGAGTATAAAAAGGTACCCTGATAGGAATGAATAATGATCTGCCCCTTCCTTAATGTTGCACTATTGTACTGCTGGCTTTCCCGCGAGTTTCGATAACTACTTTTGCAGGGGTAGCCTGTGCCGGCTCGACAATAGCGCACTGCCTGGGATCAGAGAACGATCCCTGTATGCGCGAGAGTAACGATATCGTAATTCGGGGAATTACGGTCTGGGTTTCACATCAGAAGGTGGGTGTGTACCATTAGCATACTTTAAATGAGAAATTGAGCATAGATGCTGCATCTGCGCAAGGTTACACGAAGAAACAAGATGTTCCGAGGAGCGACTCCTCCTGAAGACCTAATCTCGACACTTGGCGAGAAAGTTCGGCGAGAAATCTGGTGGCCGTGATTGGCCAACGCCGCACTTGACCTTGGCACCGGCCACTCATGGCCGCCAGATTTCTCGCCAACTTTTTCGCCAAGTGTCCAGATTAAGGCCCCTGTACAACAATAATTTTGTTTGATAGTTTTATTCATTGTAGCTTAGCGTTTAAGCTTACACCATGGCAGTGACATTGTGACATCATGCGACAGCATAGTGTAACGTAACGTGACGTCACAGCGTTACGTGAGATTCACGAAAACCTTGCTGTGCTCCCTTCAATGGCCTCAATACGGTGCGCTCAAAATAAGGAGCGCAAGGAGGCCATATAAATGCTATGTATACAAAAATCCTTTCGAAAATGACAAAGAGACAGCAAAACATTTTGTTTGATAGTTTTAGTTGTTATAGCTTAGCGTTTAACGAATCGTACAAAATGATCCCTGTTTAATTGTTTTGTCAGCTCAATACTTCGGCACAATCTTTGCCGAAGAGACCACTGTCTGCCTGCTTTGTTTGCTAAAGACTTCTTGTAGATTGTTCCTATTTCACCTAATTTGTCTGCTGAAAAAACCTTTGCAACAAAGGCACAAATTGGTCCGTTTAATTTAACTGTTTTTTTCACGAAAACAATTTGGACATTCTTAGTACGCTGACCAAATCTCGCAACTATAGTGTGCGATGTATACACCGACAAAAACAGTGCCCATATGAACTACACACGGCTCGGTGTAGAAATTTTATTTCGTTTTATTGTTTTCTTGTGACGCTTCACGATTAATAGAAGTTGTTGAAAAGAGCTCGAGAACTTCGCAAGTTGCTAACTCACAATTAAACATAAACCCCATGCATCACGGAAGTCGTAGCTATAGACATCGAGCCATCCGGCGTTGATGCACGCGTACATGCCTCACGAGGATGTTAAAATTGCCTCCTCCATCTTCATTCCTTTCCCACGGATGAGGGAGAGAATGCAGAGGCGGCACTGGCTGAGAGAATGGCTTGGTTTGCAAAGAGGTCCATCTATCCTAATTCGGTCGATTCCCTGACGGTTTGAGCTGTCTGGAACAGGAGCGTGCCCCAGACAGCCCCATGTTATTCGTTCGTTCCATCAGCCGCTCCCTAGCTTCCGCGTCGAGTTGCTAATCTCGTTGCGGCAAGAACTATTACTCGTGGGCTATCATGTCTACAATGCGCAATACCCTACATATCCTATAATGCATAATTTGTTTTCTATATTGCTGAAAACATATCGTTTGGTCAATTGCACCTCGAGGAACTACCAAAAATCAAGGAAAAAATGCCAGCTTTATTTTTCTCCTTAGAAATAACAAACAAGTGCTTGTATCATGTATAGTATAATACAGTATGGCATAGTATAATACAGTATGCGTTTACGGATACAATACGTTGTGAAAAGCGTAGAAACAATTCTTGCTTTTGTTCAAGCAAAGGTCTACGCCGTACTTCTCTCACTTTACAAAAGTGAGCGCTGGACACTGGAGAAGCTTGCAGTGCTGTCTCGATTCCATCCAATATGGTCAATGGCTCGCCTGGTCCACTGGAATGTTCTGAGGAAAAACGTGCCCCCCCCCCCCCCCGAGCAGGCCCTTTCTTCTTTATTGGCTTCAATTTCGCGTTGAAGTTGTGCTGATGGTCTTCCCATTTTGATGACCTGTGCTCCCTCTTTTGGGAGACACTGGGCATCCTCTTTCGGAAAGTAGCAAGAGGATCTGCAAAACAATCTCATTTGCTTTTTTATTTTTTTAATATGATCAATGAGTTCACCATTTTGAGGACGATGAGCTGGTAAAAGAGCTTGAAGTACCACTTCATTGATCGCATGAGAATCTTGCACCGTCGCATGAGTCCATCCAATAGGTCCACTCCACCCATCTGTAGGTTATATTTAACGATGACGTTGGGACATTCAACCTGGACTTTGGTTTTTTCGTTGCGATCGTATCGCTCCACTTCCCGTTTTAGATCTACTCCCACGAACGTCGAGTGCGAGTGTGACACTGTTGTTGTCCTTCCACACGACCGCGGTCACATGAACTCAGGGGCGGATCCAAGGGGTGGGGCGACGGGGGCGGCCGCCCCCCCTCCCCCATACAAAGTCGACCCCCCTCCTCCCCTTGTCGGAGGGCAATCTGACATGGGTGGACCCCCCGAAATAAAACCGACTACCGACCTGCCAGGTGGTAGAAGGCTCTGTACTCAAGGACGAGGGTTCAAAATAGGGTAGGTCGCACCCTAGCAGGCACACTTGTACTCAGAACTTGGAGAACCACTCCGTCGCTTCAACCGAGACTGAAGTCCGCGGCGGCGGTTTCAAAGCACGGCTTAGAGCCAAAAGTCGGCGCAGCGGCGCACATCTAGGGGCTGTTGGCGCAGTGTGGTTCTGCGGCGGTTAAAACAAAAAGCGCAACCGGAGTCCTGCTTTATCTTGCTTTAGATTTTCCCGAACCCCCCCCCCCCCAATCCCCCAAACCCCCCCCCCCCCAACAAAGAAAAAAACGAGTTCTGGATCCGCCCCCGCATGAACTCCTTTGACCCGGGTGACATTCTCCACAATTACTTCCCTCTCTGCGTTTTTCAATTCTTTCTCAGTCGGGAGCTTGCACTTTTGCAAATGATTCCTCCTTAGAGTGCCAAAGGAAGAAAATCTCGTTTTACCAGGTGCACCAAAACTTTTGGTGAAGTGTAATAATCGACAAATAAAGTTTATGTTTCATGCTTCTTGGAATTTGCCTGCTGAATCTCACAACGACGTTTCCAATGGCACCGAGGTCTGGCTCCCTTAATCGTCTTCGGGATGGACAGTTTACTTGTCCAGTGTAGATCTCGACATTGTAAGCACATCCAGACGCGCCGCTAAGCGCGAAAAGCGTGTAGCCAAATTTGTGCGGTTCGTTTGGTATGTATAGCTTCAAAAAATGTCGGGCTTGAGTGCTACACATTTACTCGTCGAGTAAGAGACATCTTCCATGGGAAGAGAAAGAATTCTCGTCCTCAAGGCTTCGAAGACCGGCCTGATTTAAAAAAAAAAAGTCTGTCACGTGTTTTTCTTACAAGGGTTCATTCTTTCGTTGTTGCAGAAGTATATGAACCGACTTATTTTTTCGACGCTGTTCACAGACAATATCGAAGCTATTCCATTGTTTCTAAGCTTTGCGTACAAGTTGTCTTGGTCACTTGGCAAGTGCATCAAAAGATATCTTTTCACATTAGCTGGAGTCACCTGGGTTGGCTTACCAGCGTCGACCTGATACGCTTTAAAGCAAGTCCTGTTCAGCAATAAACTCTATCATTGCGTCCGTAAAAAAAAAAAAAGAATAGCGAAGAATCTGATAAGGTGTTTTCATCGCCCCTATTTCGGGAGACAGGACTGAGTTTCCTCGCAATTGTATGTGTAATACGAGGATGGAGAACGCCCTTTTCTTACACTCCACACTTTCTCTATAGCCAGATACAACATAAGAATGACAGTGCGAGAGTGAGAAGGGCGCGCACGAGAAAAGCCGTTGTGGATCGGAGGTAACTCCTCTCCACTTCAACTTTCCTACCTTCTGCCCTTTTCCCCTCGCAATGTCTTTCTTATGTTGTGTCTGACTGTAGTCACGGCACTGGAGCTTGAAGCTGTTTGGAGCAGCATCTGAAACTTCCTCATCGCCCTGCAGCTGGCACGAATCTTCGTACCCATTAGGTTCAAAATCTATATATTATCACTTCCCTCGTTGTCCTGAGAAAAATGAACGTCTTTCATTTTTTCGTCAACTGAGTAACAAATATCAGCACATCTAATGCTTCTTTTACATCAAAAATCAAGTTCTTGTTGCCGGAAATTATTACTCTCAAAAGCCTCCCAATATTTTACCACCGTTCCCAGTACACTCTAGGAAAAGCCGGTGCGTCCACTTTCCCACACAACAATCGGAGAGCCAATCAGCGCAACTTACGGATGCAGCTAAGCGAATGGCGATGCCGAAACATATGTTTAGACGAAAGCGCAGTCTGAGTTGTGACATTAAGCAATGCAAAACGTCACGCTTGCATTGCTTAATGTCACAACTCGGACTGCGTTTTTTGGTCTAAACATATGCTTCGGCATCGTCATTCGCTGAGCTGCATCCGTAAGTTGCGCTGAGTTGCTCTCCGAGTGTTGTACGGGAAAGTAGATGCACGGTTTTTTTTTAGAGTGTATTTGTTAACATGAGAATGACAGCCTTGCAAGCGCTATTTTTCCATAATCCATTGTTATAAAATAAAAGAGGCATATCAGGTGGCCAACCAAAAGAGCAAATTATCTTCCCAAACCGCATGATGTATCGTATCTGGCACAAAGCTAGTTTGACGTACTGAAACCTCGGTTCACCACAAAAACTGGAAATACACGCGTGCATGGCTAAAAGAAAGGGTGAAATTTCACGAACATATTTTTCTTAGGTTTACAAATTACCGGCTGCACCGACGAGAATCACTTGTAGTTGTCTAGTACTGATGGAAATTGGCGCGCAAGTAAAACACTGCTTCAAAACAAGACAACTGACGCGTGGCGGCACCTGGGGTCACTCGTCGCACTTGATGACTCGCGGTTTTTTTTGTATCTGATCTGACACACCATGCATTCGCGCCCTAGCAACATATGTAAATATGTCCGGGTCTTTTTGTTTTTATTGTATCATTTTTGATACACCATTAATTGTACAGTTTAATAAAAACGTTCCCTGTCAGCTTTTCTTTTTTGTTTTTTCACAGTTTAGACATTTTTGGAGTACCTACATACCCACAATGCACTTGTGAGAGCTAATCGCTGTAATCAACGGAGAAGGCTCAGCGAATGACGAGGATAGTAATGCGGAGAGCAAGTCGTCTGCATTCTTGCGCAGGGGTTGAAATGACGTCAGAACCACGCCGAGTTCTGATTGGCTTTGATTGGAAGGATAGAGTCGTAGGCACAAAGCTGGATCCCTTGAGGTTTGCCCACTATAGTATATTTTTTAGTCGGCCAATTAGACCTCGGCCTTTGTGACGTCATCGCAACCCCCCTGCAAGAAGCAGACGAACTCGCGCTCCGCGTGCACTTTTGGTGCTGCTTGATTAACTCCATCGGGCAGTATAGCATCGACTGCAGTCGGACCTATAATGAATTAGAGTGAAAAGTACGCCACCGGAACAATAACAAGTTGCGTCGCAGAGTGTATATCTAAGACAAAAACGCTGAGGTCGTGATTTTTTGGAATGAATCATACTTCGAAACCAGACAAACTACGAACAACTTCAGTGTTAAACACTTAACATTATGTACCTGAAATACGGAACAGGGCTGATACGTTTTGCTATACCGCGAAACGCGTCTTCTTATCAAATTACGGAGTGACACAGTCATTGCCTCTCGTGCTGCCACCGGCTCTTTTTTGTAATTTAATGAGAACGTTGGAAAGCAGGGAGTGTCGCCATCGGGTGGAAGAGGACCGACAGAGAAAATGGGTCAGGGAGTTGCCGCGTCCACCACACTCGGATAAACATCCGGGATCAATATTCGCAGACGGGCGAAAAAAGGCCTGAGGTGACTCCTATGGCATTGGGCTAACACACTTGCAAGTTCCGCGACTCATTCGTTGCATATGCGCAATAGCTAGATAATAGCATGCAGCCTTATGTTGACGAAGTCTGTAGATTTTTGTTTAGCGGCCGCTAAACAAGCCTTTCTACCTAAAGTTATATTGGTATTGGTGCGATGCAAACGAATATTTATTGCTGTTCTGTCTTAGTCCCCGGGTACTTCAGAATGTTTACTTTTCTGACTGCAAATTTGAAGACAAAATTAACTACTAAAAGTAACTGCGCCTAGTTACAAGTTACTAGAAAACTTACTTAAGATAAGGAACAGATACCGAGAACTCAAAGTACCTTGGTTTGTTACGGAAGGTGCGACAAATGTACTTAGTTCTTTTCACCGGTTTCAAGTTGCCTACATCTATTTCCTTTACAGCCGTTCGAATGACCCATGCAATATACCAACTAAGCAAAAACCACGTGTTCGCAAAAGTGATCAAAGCGCTTTATGACAATTGTTTTTATACCAAGTGTTTTGAACTGCGTTGATGGAGCGTACGTACATTCTAGCGTATATCCGAATGAGCAAAAAACGTGAATTTGTGCGATCTAGTTTGTTTCTCTTCGCCAGTGCTCAATGTAATTTTTGACATCATGTACAACAGATTTGTCAAAGAGTAACAAAGGGAGAGTTTCATGCACATATAATTTTTTTTATGTTACCCCGCAGCGCTTGAGGCATATTTGCAGGGGGGGGGGATAGTACAGCTACAGTTACATGAAAGATAAGAGTGTGGTTTCATATACAATGCACAAATAAACTGAAAACGCAAGATCACATTTCAGTATACTTGCTAAACATGCGCAAAGCCGTGTCAAAGGAAAAAATACCAGCTTTATCATTCACATTTACCACCCAAGTTTCACAAAAAAAAGAACGTCTAGCATTGCATCGAGTCACAGTTTTATATAAGAAAGACCAACCTGAAACTAAATTTGACGTAAGGGGCCTGCGTTCGTCATGTTGTTATCGAGCCCCTCGTTGTCATAATCAACAACGGCGTTAATGAGGTATGTAGAAACAATTGGATGTTGATAGCTCTAACTGTATCATTATTATTGTCCCGAGTTCTCTACGTGAAAAAACTGTTACCTCTTCTTATTCAAATCATGGTGGAAGAATGGACATGTGTCTGAACGGCGCCTCCTCGCAGCTGGAGCAAGTGTATCAAAGGTCCTTTTCCATTTCTGAAAGATGCCGCGAGATGGCGCAAGGTGTCAGGAGCTCGAGGAACTGTCCTTATTCGCCCACACGTTTTAAAAACTGCGAGCCGCGCGACTGCGCCGGCGCGAGGAGCCCCAACCCGACAGTGCCCCTGCCGGGAGATTTATGAAGCCTAAGTGGAATTGCGGCCTTTTTTCTGGCCTTGATCAAATACCTCTCTCTTCTGCCTCGTGATCCTGATGCGACTCTTCTTTTGTCGTCTAAATTTATCTTCTTTTTTTTTCCTTTCTTTTTTGTGGGGGGGGGGGGGGGGGGGCAGTACGTTTTACGTAGTCAAATAAAGGTAAAATATTAATGTGAGGCCTTTCTTGCTCGGTTCTCGAAAATTAATGTGCTGCGACTTGTGGAAGAAGCTCAACTTACTTCGTTCAGTTCGTATAACAAAACTTTCCAGCACTTCGAGGCCTTTGAAGTAATTAACAAAACTAACCAGACAAAAAATAAAACGATACAGAAACGTAAATTTTCAGGAGTTTAGCGTAGTTAAGCAGGATCGTGTCTCTCCAATTTTGCGCTTTTCCGGGTCATCTTATCCTGGGAGGCTATCGTTCCCGTTTTGAACCAGCCAATCAACATACTAAAACCACCGGAGTTGGGAGGTCGGGTTGCAACTTCCTTCACGGTATGCTTATACACGTACGTGAACACGATACTCGCGGCTCTATTTCAGCCAACTCGTTAGAGCGTAGTTAGTTTGCTTTGCAAATACAGTGTTTTCGCTAAGTTAGGCACTGAGTAAAAATCGCCGCATTAGCGTTCTCATTAGAGGTCCGTTGTTAGGCCTCGTGGGGCCATGTGCAGGGCTCAGTGACGCCGGAATAGTGAGTTTTGAGTTATGAGTTACGTTAGTTTCCCGGTCTCATTGTAACTGGATCAAATGGGCCACGTGGGCGTATTTGGTTAATGACTGACAAGAACACACGCCGCACAAAAGAACGAAGACAGGAGACTGGAGTAGTACACGGGCTTAGCGCTGGTCTTATACATGTAATAATCCTTTTGTTGTCTTCGTTTTCTAGTACGCTGTTTTAATGCGAAAACATTAAATGGCTCATGGTTCGATCCGGCTTTATTTGAGTGAAGCCGGTGTTATCGTTGTCTGTAGCAGCGATAAACGGCACCTAAAGTCCCCTTAGGAAGTGGGACCGAAATTCCCATTGGCTGCGACGCGTCATGGGATTCATTAGCAACGGCGTCATCGTTGCCAAGGAGCCAGCAGAATCTGCCGGTGGCGCAGCGGGAGGGGGATGCGGGTATGCGCTGGCCTGCCGTTAACGCGACTAACTCAGGGTTATGTAGACCTGTCATTACCGCTGCATGCACGACAGACCCACTCAGTCGGTACGACTGCCTGGAGGCGCTCGACGACATTAGCCGGACGACGTCTCGAGAACCGAGCTTGGGATACGGACGTCACATATCGTCACCATGGAACGCTAGGAACTGACGTGACAACTTTTCGTTGTAGAGCTATATTGGGTAGCACCAGACACGACCGCGTGACTGCCTGAGCTAACGGCGTTTCGGATACCGCCGTCTCTTTCAGAACGGTCACCAGAACGAATTACTTTGCGCACTTTGCAGTTACATACCGTTGTGTTTACAACGTATGCATGCGCTAACAGCATTGGATATCGCTACCTGACATCCCAACGCTGCGGCGCATGTTCATGCGTGTAAATCACTATCGATGGCTCATTACGCTCGCAGGCGCACCTGCGAACACAGCTCATTGGAGACACGATTACACGCAAACAATATTGATGTCACGCAAAGCCTCGCAATCAGCCACGGGAGAAATGACGGCGCCCAGTGATACGCCAGTGCGCTTCAGCTGTGCTCTTTGGAACTGCGCAGTTTCTAACGCAAAAAGTATGCTGTGACAGCTCGAGCTGACTCACAGGCTGAGACAAAGTGATACAGGGAGCGGCGTCTGCCGTCGCAGTTCCAGACTCGAGTCTCAATAACGCTGGCGCTGGCCCAGGTTTCAACGGACTAACTTTCAACCAACGTTAGACCTATATATCGTTACGCTTTGAGATCTATAAAGTCGTGAACCGGTACGCGCAGCTGTTTGACGTGAGTCGCTTGATGGTAGGCCTAACGTTAGGTCTAACGTTACGCTTTGATGACTAACGTAATCAACCGGTACCTGCAGCTAGGGCAATGATTATAATGAGAGGACACGTGATTCCAGCACGCGCCACGACTTCGCACTCCCGCCGCTGCCTCAGCCAGCGGCGCAGCAGTTGCCAGCGAGCCAGGGATGCTTTCGCATTCAGAACCCATAAGTGCTAAGGTGTCCTCGGCATTTTTTGTTTTCGTCACATAATTTAACGCGGAATCACGGAATCAAGGTATAGTAATGTGGCCGAGTTGGTTCATTGTCAAAAACGCCAAACCGCTCGCAAAATACCAAAGCATACTGTAAAATAGGAAACTAAAAACAGCGCGAAAAGGCGAGGACCAGGCGAAGAAGTAACACGGACGCAGCGCTGACTTACAACCAACCAACTCCACCAACTCGCCCAAGAATCTACTTTAACTGTAGGAAACTAAACACGACAAGTGCCGAGTTCTGTTTGATAAAAAGGAATGCAAATTAAATATCTAATTTTGGAGTTTTACAAAACAATAAATACACTTGAGGTTTATTTCTACTATATATACCTAACTGTCTTTTTAGTATGTTTTTAGTGTACTTGATATTCTAGTGGTGTGATTTATGTTTGCCCCTGTTTGGGAACTAAACTGTTCTTACAAAAAAGTATTTGTTTAACACACTATTAGCAATCTAAAAAGTACTGTAAGTATATGTATTGAGTAGTTTTATAGAAGTACAAAATTGTGTATAGATTTAACAAAAGTTCAACTCAACTTTTAAGGAAAAAGAGATTAGCAACAGAAATCAAATCGTTATGAACACGTGGAGATTCATCATTACTGAGTTCATTGTTGTTGCCAAAATGTTTTTTAAATAAGTATTACCACTTGAGAGTCAGCGCTTCTCTTTTTTAGTTCCTTACTCTTTAATCTTGGCGCTCTATCTTTTATGTTTATGGATGTGAGTTTTATCAAATCTAGGACGCGAACTTTCGAGTTATGGAAATGCTTCCGCATACATGAAAAGTTCACAAACCACGATTACAAAAAGAACACAGGTGGAATATTCACATGAGTTTCCGACCTGCATTCGGTTTTGGTGTTTGTACCTTCTCGCTTTGTTTTGTATACTGGACAAACGCAATCCTGTCGTTTCTCAACTATCGAACAAAACCTGTCGTGTCTTACCTATAATTTTTCTTGGCCTTCGTTTTTTTCTCGGGCAGTTGTATTTCCATCGAGTTGATCGATGTCGGACCAATTTAGTCAAAGTTTCGATTCAAAACTCGTTTAGAGCGACGACAACGTAGATGGAACTTTCATCGGCCTTGATTGTCTTTAAGCCGATCCAAAATTAAAGGTCAGATGAAATCAATATGGACATTTAAAATGAAAGCGCGTGACTACGATGAACAGCCTGTACTTTTTATCGTTAGGTTGCAAAATGTGTAAGAACTAATTATAAATTTTAAGGCATGTTTAATGGCCTTTAAGTACTTTAGTATCAATATGTGCTTGAATCATTAATTCATTGAGAAGATAAGCGTTTTGGATTCCCTTGCTTAACAGTAAGAGTGCACATGCGCCTTTTATATTATGTTTTCAAATACTTTCACACTCAGTTTCACTAAACAGATTGGTGATCTTTCACTTTGGTATGAAACCTTAATGTTCTATTCTCAGGTCGCAAAAGTTACCTCGAAAACCATGGGATATCGTTAGTCTAAAGTATGGACGGAGGTTTCGGATGAATTTAGAACACCGTTATCTCGCTTCAACTCAAGCGAAAAATGTAAAGTGAGAAAACTTGTATACGCAAACACAGAGGACGAACACGAAAGAGTAGACAAAGACGAGCGTCAAATTTCAACTAGTTTTATTCGTTGTCAAAGACCACGAAAGTTTTATAAGGTGCATGCACAGCATGCTACAATAGAACGAAAAAGAGTTTAAAAAAAGAGCATGAAAATACAAGAAAAGCCAAAGGTGGGCCAAAATCACTGTATCAACCCAGGTAAGAATTGATAATCATCGTTAAACAAAGAAACCGAACTTTGCAGGGGGAAATTGGGCAGGAGTAAGAATTCTGTGATAGGAGAGCTGATGGAAGCTTTAAACACGATAGCATTACGGAGCTCGTGTCGCGCCGGCCTCGGTGGCGTGCCAGAAAAGCCGTTGTGACGCTAAAATGCTGATTGACGATAGGGTGAAAACGTCACGTCACATGACCTCGCGCGGGAAATTCAAACGACCCACAACACTCACGTGAGATGTGACGTCACGCGTGGAATAAAAGTGATTAAAACATTATCAGTCTGAATTAAAGGTCGCCGAATTTCTCAAATGATTTGACTTTATAAAGTAATGCATTTCCCTTAAAGGAAAAAAAATAAAGCATTTTAGGCAAAGGCGGGATGCGGACCTACGACCCTTCGGTTGTGAGCCAGACACGCTACCGACCATTAGGCCACGCAGACACTTTTTTTTTCTTTATAGCTATAATTTGACCGTGAACCAAGAACCACAATGCACGATACATTTCGGTTTAGCAAGTAAAAAAATATATTCAGCAAAGGCACCGTTAGTGAAGACGACGATAGAACTCCGCCTGCAAAGTTCTGAGAGGCGGCAAGAGTTATTAAAATTCTCTTATCATCGACAGATTCACAAAGACCGGCAGCCACTCCAGTTCCGGACATATTTTCTGGTACGCAGCTGCTATCAAGTTCACATTTTCAATTCAATAATACCGCACTGGACAGGCATCCGGACCCAGATGAAGAACTGCCATCCTACATCTCCAAATAGCATGCAGGCCCAGTAAAAATACGACGTCATATGGGAAACACAGGCACATACAAAAACCATATTCTACGAGCCGTGAGCGGTAGGTCTTTTTAAGGGTGCGTTGGAGCACATCCCAGAACAGTGTAGCATCCCAACAGTCCAGGAACACGTGCTCCATGGTCTCCGGTCGCTTGCACATAAAACAGTCCTTGCCCCACGGTACAAACATGCCCTTTTTCGCTAACCATGTCTAGACTTACAACGTGTTGTTGTGGAGTTTAAAAAAAAAGAAAAAGGTTTTCAGAAATCTCCGATTTAGCAATCTTTTCACGCGGGAAAGCACATCACAGTCCTTACTGTCAGAAAAGAAGGAGCGATACAGTGGGACGGGAAACAGACATTCAACAAGATCTCGCGTCAGACGCTTTCGTGTGACAGAAGTTAACTTCTCTTTTGAAAATCGTACGCTAAAAAATTGGTTGGCACAAACAACCTTTCCAAGGAAGCCTGCTACTTTGCCTTCACATGTGTCACACGTCGAAACAATGAACTCGGGTAGCTCTTTGAACAACCGTACTTGGATGACAGTTCTCAAAAAGGGCTCAGCCTGGTCTCGCAAAAATAAAAACCGCGAAACCAGCTGTCGTATGAACAGATCCGACAAACCAAGTCCCCTACTTCACGCGGCCAAAAAGTTTATCTCCTCTAGTTCTTTCCCGCGTAGACTTTCATGTGCACATGGACATCACACGGAGCATGCGGTGAAAGTGCACGCGAGAGCAGTGCAGAACCTGTAACAGTTAACAAATATTTGCAACAAAGAATAAATTTCACACCGTTGCCCGTGCGAAGATAGAAAAAATTAAAGACGTTTACAATCCCCTGTAACGACGAATTAGAGCGCAGCTCTTGAGGAGGAGGAGGGGAAGGTATGCAGAGGAGGCTATGCCCCTCCTCCTCATCCGTACCCTCCCTCTTCCTCTCCTGCTCCCCTCCTATTTAGTGCAAAATTTTCGCTAAATTTCGCGATAAATTTAGCGGAAAAAATTCCCCGCTAGTTTTAGCGGGGAACTTTTTGCGCTAAATTCAGCGGGGCATTTTCCGCTAAATTTAGCGAGGAAATCTTTCCGCTAAATTTAACGAGAAATTGTTTCCACTAAATTTAGCGTGAATTTTTTTCTGCTAAATTTAGCGGGAAGATTTCCCGCTAAGTTTAGCGGGGAAAATTTTCTGGTAAATTTAGCTGGGGAATTTTTCCTCTAAATCTAGCGCCAAAATATTCCCGCTAAATTTGGCGTGGAATTTTTCTGCTAAATTTAGCGTGGAACATTTTTCCACTAAAGTTAGCGGGAAATTTTTTCCGCTATATTCGCTGGTCCTCCATCTTCACGTAAAGTGGAAGGGCTCTACAATTTGTTTTGTCGTCGTAGCACTGGAAACCAAAAAAAAAAAATAACTTCCATTCTTCAATGTTTATTTTTTTAAACTTATCTTTTTTAATTCTTAAACTTATCTTTGCATAAAAATTCATACAAAAAGATTTCATTTGACATGCATTCATATGGCTCTCATTTAGAGGATCTACAAAATGCATGCCCAAAGTATATATCATTTTTTTTTTACTTCTGAACATATTTGAACTGAGGACGAGGGAAGTCTGGCGCTGATAACATATCACTGCATATGAAATTCGGTGAAGAGAAAACCCTGTCGTTCAAGTATGTCGATGCCATTCTTCCTGCTCGGGCAACAACCCAGCACTTCCTACTTGAATATTTATGCCACGTGCATTATTCACGAAAATCGTCGTGACTGCTAAAAGCATCGTGTGTGTGTGTGTGTGTGTGTGTGGTGTGTGTGTGTGTGTGTGTGTGTGTGTGTGTGTGTGTGTGTGTGTGTGCGTGTGTGTGTGCGTGTGTGTGTGTGTGTGTGTGTGTGTGTGTGTGTGTGTGTGTGTGTGTGTGTGTGTGTGTGTGTGTGTGTGTGCGTGTGTGTTGTGTGTGTGTGTGTTGTGTGTGTGTGTGTGTGTGTGTGTGTGTGTGTGTGTGTGTGTGTGTGTGTGTGTGTGTGTGTGTGTGTGTGTGTGTGTGTGTGTGTGTGTGTGTGTGTGTGTTATCTCTTCATCTCAGACACTTGAATTCGATATCTATTCTGCGAAATTTGTAGATGCGACAAAACGGTTTATCGCACACCATATAATTTTGTTCATAACTTATTTGTATAGCCGATTCTATTAGTACGTGCCGCTTCAGGTTACGATGGACCGCAGCGGATGCTACGAGCTCTTTTAGCAAATCCAGTGTCGCGAACCTGGCACGTGGCTATACACGTCCACACGCGTGGCTGTGTTCCTCCCGAATGACACGTGACACTCATACGACAGTGGATTGGCCCGCGGTGACCGGTAGCGTACTCAACGGTTCGCGGTAAGTTGGAACGGAGTGTGGCACATTCATTAAGGTTGAGCCAAACCGCGTAGGATATTCAAAGCTCGTACTTTAGTGTTTGTACGTCACCGCAGCGAGATGGGGTGCAGACACATCCTGGCACATCCGTGTTCGTCAGGCTTCTTGTCCAATTCCCAGTGCATCGAATGACGTTCGGCGTCCAGTTTGGTTTCAATAATTGCTGAGTCGCAGCCGTCCGAATGACGGAGACCTTACGTGGAGAGGTGGAGGGTGGCTACACGTTTATAGGCGTTGATGGGTGGTACGGGTCGAGCGCATTTTCAACGCGCCGCAACAGTCACTTCGAATGGTACGACTTCGTTGCAATTTGTCCTTCATCTAACGTGCCGTTCCAAATCAGTTGCACTCCTGAATCGTAAGGAGGGACTATATTTATTTCTTTTCCTAGCGTCAGGTGTACATGTCTGGTTGTTAGATATTGTAAAACAGATCTAGCGGGTCCCCAAACATTAGTACCTTTAAAAATGTAGGGCTTGGTGTGAAGTCTTTTTCAGTGTTAGAGCCACTGACAGCTTAAAAGAAACGCAGAACCTGGCTTATGTTCGCTCTTCTTGCCTCGCGATTGTTTCTTTGACATTTCCATTGGCTGGTGCTGTAATCTTATTGGCTGCGGAGCGATAATAATATGCTTGGGATTCAGCCACACCCCGGTTTGCTTGAGCAGTCAGGGACTATGGGGAGCGCAAGTTCGTCTGCTACTTGTGCAAGGGTTGCGTTGGTGTCAGAACGCGCCGAGTTCTGATTGGCTCTGGTGGAAAAAATGAAGGGTAGACCTCAATGCTATAGCTGCCTTGACGTCTATCCACTATCCTTCCAATCGGAGCCAGTCAGAGCTCGGCGTTCTGACGTCACCGCAAGCCAACACAACAAACGTTCGTGCGTGTTAGAATTTGTCGTTTGGATCGTCGGACGTATACATTTTTGGCGATCTTTTAGCCCAATTACAGTGATGGACACAATGCAGCAGCTCAACAGCTACATTTGATTTTGTTTTGTGTTCATTCGTCGATAAATGCTAATCTAAAGTTTGGAACGAGAATGTTATCGGAGAATGAACGACAAAAATATTAACGTAAACGTGAGCTCGTAAGGCGTCATATTTGTAACTAACCAATTTCTGTTACTCGGGACTAGTCCAAACAATGAATGCTTCTGTACATGATAACATGATAACATGCTGTGTAGTGGAATTATTAAGAACGGTTATTTGCAAGACTCTTATCAAAATAAGAAAGCCAACCAAAGGAGAATTCGCCAATATATTTTGAACATGCACAGGCTAAGGCGCATGTTTGAACCCAAGAACGAACGCGTTCATAGCGGGAGGGATATGGTTACATGTCCGGAACAGTTGTCTGCCCCTTTCTCATACAATAGATAGCGCTCAATTTGTTTGCCCACAGTTCATACACGGCAGCATACGCGCTATTCAACACATTCCTAAGATGTCATTTCAGGAGGCAAGATGGCGGCCGCAGCAAGACTTGATCGGGCGAAAACCAAAGGGGAGGTAGTCTCTTGTCGAAAGGATGTCGTCCCTCTAGCAGACGAAGCAAGCAACGTCGGCATAATCTACAATAATCCCTGTCGATTTACGGTTATTCATAAACTTGTGTCATGGCCTAGCTAGAATGAAAGGGCACGCTTTCTTGTGGCCTTCACATGGGGGTTAGTTTCTTCCTCCGACCGCAGCTCAGGGCGGTCGTTGTAACCTCATCCTTCCAACAGCGATTTAACTCGTTCTAAGGAGGCACCCGAGCCTCACAACGTTGGTCTCTTCGTTCCGGGGTCGATTTGGAGGCATTTTCAGACTAGCTTAGTCTACAGGGATTGCCCGCCTGCCAGCAAGGACTTACACAAAATACTTCTTCGTCATCTCGAAAAACAAATACAATTTTTGATAAACAAGCGTTTATGTATCGTAAGATAAAAGTATTTCAATCAGTGCACTACAGTTGTTTCATACGAGCACATTTTCAAATGACTTCGATCACGGTGGTCGAAACCTTTGTTCGGGTGGCTTAGGCAGCACATGGAGGGTGGTGATGTCGCGCCCCCAACGCATTAGAAAATCTTCTATTGATTTTAGGCGAAAGCAAAGGCCGTAAAGAATGCCACTGTCTAGCGCAGCCGTACTTGTATACGGCTATCGCGCTCAAAAGCTGGTTTCATACCAGAGGCACCCGGATCTTTTTCAGTCGCGCACCAGTCACCTAGCTGTGTATAGAGTTCTGAGATCTTTCTTTGTCCCCCTTATTCTCCTGCTTCAGGGATTATTATTGTTATTCTTTTTCAGCTCGCTTGCACCTTTGTATTAATTGCATTTTCACCATATCTTGGCCTACAAAATATGACGGGGACTATTCTTGAGAGAAAGATACACGCAAAGAACTAAGCGATTAAATATAAATATGTGTTAATATTTATTTTTTGTTCTTTCTCTGACCCAGGGACGCTCCCGATGGAACTTCCGTGTCGAGATCCGAGCAAGTGGTCCGAACCCCAGCGCGAGCTCCAGATCAACTGCAGCGCTTTGACGGGGAACATCAGCTGCTGTCCGTCAGGGACCGAAGAACCCGTAGACGGATGGATTTTCGATCGCACTTACGTGAAAGTCATCCTCGCCATAGCCTACACCCTCGTCTTCTGCTGCTGCTTCTTCGGTGGGTGCTAGACAAGAACGCCCAAGTGCCGAACGTTTCCGCGGCGCTCAAGAAGGCCACAGCAGGCTAGAGACGATTGGACATGACTACGGCGTCAGCGTTCCGCTATAGGAGTCGCGTTGTCACTGATTGGACAGGAGTTCCAGTCGAACGCTGACTCTCCACTCGTGTCCAACCTCTGCCCTACGATGGCCTTCTTTAGTGACGTTTTCCCAAGCAGTCCTTGACTATACGCAGCGCAAGTTTGTCTGCTTCTCGTGCGGGGTTCCGGTGACGTCAGAACGCGCCGACCTCTGATTGGCTCTGATGTGTAGACATCAATGCTATAGCTGCCTTGAGGTCTACGCACCATCCTTCTAATCGGAGCCAATCTAAGATCGGCGTTCTGAGGTCCCCGGAACCCCTGCCAAGAAGTCGACCCACTTGCGCTCCGCAGAGTGAACTAACTACACGCGTTAGCTTATAAAAGATTTATTTTCTTTGCACATCTTCGGACAATTATATTTATTCAGATATGAGCTTTTTCCAGTAAATGAATAGGCCGGTTTTGTGGAGAAGCAAATTAACGCAATGACCCTATCCGGTGTTGCGCGGTTTTAAGCACGCTGCGTAGGAGCCCCCGTTTTGGTTGTTTCAATGCTATATACAAAGTGAGATATGTAGCGGCGCGTAAATTACCAATCAAAAAGATAATCGCATCGTTTAAGTGTGAGAGAGGGGATCTCGTCTTTTTAACGATGTATTCTAACTACGAACGTAAAGTGTACATATAACGGTATCATTAATTTGCGAAAGCTATGAGACAGTCCATTCAATTCAGGCCAGCGTATACTGGAGAGGAAAAAGAGGTAATTTACATTCGATCCCCCAATTATTTTTGAATACTTATCTTAGGGTAAGGAAAATGTTATACTATCTTGGTTTCTTTGGTTACAGTGTAATTAATACCGGAAAGTGTTTTTTCTTTTTTAACGGAAAGGTAGAGATGCTTTTTTAAAATTAATCAGAGGACGGGGGAGAAGTAGTCGTGAGAATGCAGAGCATGATGTTGTTCTGCCAGGTGAGCCAATCTGATTAATCGTAAAAAAAAAAGGTACAGTGATTTTATATGGCTGTCTCCTTTGTCGGCTCATTGCGCACCTTCTGCGCTTTTTTTGCACCCCAAACGCACCCACTTGTTTTTGTTTCTTCTCGAGCTCGAGCAATGACGGCGCGCGCTTAGCTGCCACGTCATCGCGCGTTTCCTCCCGCGTTCTCCTCGTTGCCGCTTTGATTGG
This sequence comes from Ixodes ricinus, assembly GCA_037355805.1. Classification (NCBI taxonomy): domain Eukaryota; kingdom Metazoa; phylum Arthropoda; class Arachnida; order Ixodida; family Ixodidae; genus Ixodes; species Ixodes ricinus. Next base: position 53,996 of record JAZHYW010032793.1, read on the forward strand.
CGCGCTCCTGCTTGCGTTCCAACGCGTTCAATACGCATTTTTGGAACATTCTCTCGCCATATAAAAATAGACTACTACAACCAACGAGAAAGCGATTGAAAAGCAAATGTGAGAGAAGGCAGTCTGAAGAAGATAAAATGGACAGGGGATGGCAGGGAAACTTAAAGGGAACGGGAACACAAGCTGTGCGCGTTCTGCCTTCCGGCATGGGTTTCCGCATTCCACTGGACTTTTTTTTTTTTGTCAAAGTGAACTTTGGCTTTTTTGAGATTCTAGTCATTCGAAATTGTTATCGTGCTTCAAGGTTTCGCGTGGGAGTCGGCTGGCTCTGAAAAATGTTGAAGTTAAAACAAAACTAGCGAAACTAGAGTGTTATTCGCGACCCGAGGGAATGCAGCGCCACTCGGCGGACACGACGCGAAGGAGAGCTGCGGGAAGCTATTGCCTATCCAAGCGTGAAGCGAAAACTGGCCCAGCCTGGCGGCAAAAATGCGAAACAGGGAAACACTCCGTTAGAGTCGCGGATACCGTGAACCTCTCTTTTAGTTACAGGAAGCACTTAGAAGAGGACGTAAAAACGTAGCATTTCTATATAGAACTGACCAATGGAGCATAATCCAGAACGCTAAACGCTTTGACCAAGTCGTTGCTTTTTGCTTAATAAAAGACAGGTAACGGATTCTTTCTTGTCAAGTAGCAATCCGTTACAAGCAAAAGATTGCTAAAGTCTCAAAAAGGGCTATTTAGTCTTTAGCACTCAATCTTATGGATATTCAATTTTCTCTGCGCTTCGATTTAGCGTGTAAGCATTCGTTCGTTATAGTTGAGAGTTTTAGCAGGCGGTAAGCTGCGGAGAGCGGGTACAGCGGGCGCGCGTTCTCAATCCATGCTACAAAGTTACGGCCCAAGCTCCCACTAGCAAAGCGTAGCTGTAAAATACGGACTACTAAAAGTCATTTAGGCGTTCCTGGATTTTCGAGCTCTGGGACTCCGCGATGGGCAGCACGTGCTTTCTCTGCTCGGCTGTTGCGCCATTTCCTTGTTCGCCCTTCCTCCGCTTTCAATGCCTCAGTCGCGTTGTGGAGTAACTGAGGGTAAATACATAAATGAACGAATTCCCTCGCAGGTAACCTGCTGGTGATCTGCGTGGTGGTCCTGAATCGACGCATGCGCACCATCACCAACTTTTTTCTCACCAACTTGGCGGTGGCCGACCTGTGCGTATCCATGTTCTGCGTCTACCAGAACCTGTTTTTCTACCTGACGCCGCACTGGGTGTTCGGAGACTTTCTGTGCCGCATGTACTTCTTCGTCCACGGGCTGAGTTACACGACCTCCATACTCATTTTGACCGTCATCTGCGTCGAGCGCTACATCGCCATCGTGCATCCCATGTGGAACAAACAGGTAAGACCCCAGTCTCCGCTTTGTCGTGACTGGCCCTAGTAATAGTAAGACTGGAAGTTATCTTCATCTCAGAAGTCCTATAATTCATGGAATGCTAGTATTAAGAGAGCATTCGCTTAAATGTCTTTAAAATGCGTTAATTAGTCGTTTGGGCAGCGAAAAAGAGTCTTTTTTTAATCCGTTTTTTTTTTACTACATATCGAAGGGGAAATAAATTGGTGTACAAGCCTTGTGAGGTAGGGTCATGTGACACGAATTGTCCCGCTAAATCTATCCGGAAAACTGAAATGGTCCATGGGTTTCGTGACGTAAGGTTAGGTGCGTATATTTTCTCGCTTCATTTAGTGGGTAAATTTAACTGACGTATAGCTCTCGAAACGTCGGGTCACGTGACATCAATTTTCCTGATGAATTTAACGGATAAACGAAATTGGTGTTTAGGTCATGTGACGCGATTTCGCGACCAAATTTCGCGCGAAGAATGAACTGGTGTATGGGTCACTTGCCGCGCGGACGGACAGTCAACATTTTCGGATTAGCCGTTGGGTTAAAAGGCATTTCATGCTATAGAAAAACACGATGCATCTATATGCTACCCATTTGCTTCTACGCCACTTACCCTAAGGAAATCCGCAAGAGACTTTTAGGAAACCTTTACTGTCCAGTACGGTATGAGGGGTCCTTCGTGACGAACAGCGCATGAGAGCCTATCGCACCATATCGGATGTGCAGAAACACTTTTCTAAAGCTGTCTATTATCTACGGAGGGCGCTCAGCGGTGCACGGGACTGATGCTAAAGAATTTTAGGGAACCGTTTTTGCTCATCCCATAATGTAGGATGGGCCCTCTGCTACGAACTGCGCATGTGCGAGTCTGTTTGCGGTAGCGCATGCGCAGTTCGGTTCCGGAGGTCCCATCGTACCGAATCGGACGTGGAAAAACGGTTCGCTAAAACTCTCTAATATGTTTAGGCCACAATGCAACGGTCCGCTTCTTTGGCACAAAACATGGTGAACGTCATGCTCAACTCCAAAACGCAGGTTTTATTTTTTTTTGTTTTAGAGCGCAGCTCTTAGGCGCCCGCTTCCGGCTTGAGCGGCGTAGGCGTCGGCGGGACCCCCCTCCCCGAGGTCACGTGACCTTCCAGGTCACGTGAACCCCCCCCGAAATCACGTGAACCCCCCCCTGAGGTCACGTGACCCCCCCCTCCCCGAGCTCAGTGACCCCCTTCCCCCGAGGTCACGTGACCCCCCTCCCCCTGAGGTCACGTGACCCCCCCCGGAGGAGGTTGAAGAATGAGGGGAGGAGGAGGAGAAGAAGGAGAAGGAGGAGGAGGGTATACCCTCCCATCAATACCCTTCCATCCTCCTCCTCAAGAAGCTGCGCTCTAATTCGGCGTTACAGAGAGTTGCAAATGGCTTTCACTGTTTTTTTAGATTTAAACGTCATCAGCTTTAGCATTCGCTGACTTTCTTCCGTATAGATTTTAGAGATTGTCTCTTCCAAACGCTTTGCAGGAGAGCAATATCACTTAAGATTTCTCAGTGTTCTAATGGCGCTTTCAGGGTAAAGTAGACGCTTGATTGCAGAGGTTATATGAAACACCTATATGAACAAAAATGTGAAAATTATGTAGTTTTCATAATTGAGTTCTTTTGAATGAAAATGGTAAAAAACAATTTCCTATATATTATATGCGCATATGATACATATATCTGCATTAGCTGCAGATTCGAGCATGTGGCGTGTACTGCCGTCCAGAAAAGAATGAAAGAAATTAATTAAAAAAATGCGTTAGGTGCGAAGGTTGTAGCAAAGTTCATATTTCACGTGATTTTCTTCTAAAAAAATGTTTCAGTATTCCCTGAAAATTTTCAGTGGTGTAATTAAATCAAACTGAAGTTATTAAAATGATAATTTAATATTGTAGTTTACTGATAGATGTTATAAAACCTGCGTACGCATATAGTGCTCACCAGACTTATACGGAACACGGGAACTCCGTGTTTTCTCATGGCAGCGCTATCCTGGGTGCTGCTTGGCCTAGCAGTTTGGAACAGTTTGTTGAGTGCTACATCACGAAATTGCTGCTCGGTTGCCACCGGAAAAGCGCTGCCGCGAAAGAACGTCGCAGTTCGCGTTTTCCGTTTAAGTTTGATGAGCACTGTGCATCACGTCAATTAACCTCAAAATCGCTGGAAAGAGATGCATGCACTAACAATTTAGAAAACCTACTTTACTAAAACGACGTAGACGCTCACGATTTGTTTTTGAATTTTATAAATTCTTGGATTCGAAACAGTCTTTACGGAGTCAGTAAAACGACTAAGCGCTTTTCTCTGCACAACTTACGCTTTGCTTAAAGCTCCTGGTGGCCCAAGCAGTATAGTCTAGGCAAACGCTGTAAGCACGTTGTTCTACGAAAGAAAACTTAACCAACACTAGAAGGAACGTAACGCAAACAACCTAAATCAACACAAAGGATTCAACGTAAAGCAAACAGTCTTGTTTAGTTTTTTTCTTCTTCTTAAAGCACGTGACCCTCAATGTTTACCTCTTAAGCAGGGAAAATGTCATGATTCATTTGTAGTGAGAGATTTGCTTTGTAGGACATGAAGAAAATGCCCCTGGAACTAGGCTTTCAGTTTAGTGTAGTAAGAAGTTGGGAGGCTGACAATTTCTAACAGAATTCAGCTAAAAGCGTCTGACGTTCGCATAGAATTTAAGTCACACGTCAGTGAGATTTTAACCTCAGTGTAAACATATGGTATTCAGATTATATTTTGAAGGAGAAAAACTTTGTCCCGCAAACGCCGAAAATAAATGGTTTAAGTGCTGACAGGAATATTAGTTCTTTGTTTCGTGGTATTCGCTGACTGCAAGGTCTTAACCGTTTGCATTATATTTTGTTTATAATATTTTATTAATGTTTCCACTTTATTAGGAAAACGAGTAGTAAACCTCCTAACACTGTTTTTTCGTAGGCGTTTTAAGAAATAAAAGTATCCCAGCGCTCGGGCGCACTAATCGAAAAAGCCTACAACGTAAAACAATCCTTTTCGAAGCCCTCATTCACCAAACCGGTTGCATGACGGGCTGTCCTATAATATTTCTTCAGACACTTTTTTTACGCCCAAATCGCCCAAATTAGAAAATCTTGCGTCCAAATTGGAAAATCTTGCGCCATACGCCAAAATTGGAAAACTCTTGCGACTTCAAAGGCGTCCCGACAAGATAAACAAAATGTTGAATTCTGTTTGGGCCGTATGATTTGCCAGATTCGCAATCTGCGCAGCGGAAGAGTACACTATATAGAGTTTAGTTCGTCATTTGCCCGTTTTATTTGTTAATATTTAAAGAATCCACATATTCCTTGCAGAATATGAGGATTTCAGTTTTATTTTGCGTTTGTCTACTATTCATATTATACTTATTTAGTAAATGTTTCCCTAGTTTCCAAAAGTAGGACAGAGGAATTAATAAAATAGATGGTTATTTCTGTTGACAAGTGCTAAAATGTGCTTACTTTGATACAGTGCTTTCAAATGCTCATTTAGTTCGGAGAACACTCATATTGAAAGATTCGTACTTATGCAAGAAGTAAGAGCTTGCATAAATCGAACTGGATCAAAATGTGCACACTGAGTATTTTCCTCTCATATATTAGCAAGTCACGATATTGCACTGTAACATTATCTAGTCGCTCTAGATGCCCGCATGTTAAGATCAGTTTTCATGCATGACTGATAATAAATAATTTATTGATAGGTAATTTACCCAGTAGCCGGTCATTAAACAGCCCGAGTGAGGGCTTCAAGAATATGGTCCACATTTTTAGTGTAAAAAATATGCCATTTCCACGTTTTCCCTTGACATGGAATACAAATATTCAAAGTAATGTCCAGCGACAAGTCAGCTGGTGGTCGTCGCTATGAAAAGCGAGCATAGCACGCGCATTGACATGATTTGCACAGGATGCCATTCCTTCTACTTCTCTTCGATGAAAACTAATTCGATGGAGCTGAATTTATGCTGAAGAAGGTGCGCTCTCAGTAGCAAAACCAAACAGTGGCAGTTGAGTGACAGTGATGTAAGCCATGTGTATCCACCAATGCCACAAATGGTCCAGTCGTGCCGTTCTTCTGATTGACTTGCCTTTAGTGGAATTTTCATAATAATAAGAAGTTTATCTAAATTACGCATTGAGAGTCGAGGATGCTTATTTCTGTTGTTAATTTGGAAGATAGCGAGTTCATTCTGCTTTAACTAACTGGTTTCTGGCGCAGCTGAAGGATAGCATAAACTGCTGCTAATATTTTCTGAAGCTTTAAACTGAGACGCGAGCGAACTAAGTTCTCTTTAGGCACGTAACCTCTGAGTCGATGTTTTGATTCCCCACCTAGCATGGGTGCGTTTTGTCTGCCTCTCTTCAGGTGGTGACACTGACGAGGCTGAGAGTGACCATCGTGACCGTATGGTTTGTTAGTGCTGCCTACTGCAGCCCGCGCATCATCATGTACGGCACAGTTGAAGCCACTGTGGACGACAAACAGGAGGCTCTGTGCGTCCTCCAGAGGGCGCTGTATGACTCCATGACCTACGACTTGGTGAACTTTGTCGTGTGTTTTCTGGTGCCGCTGATCATCATCACCGTCCTGTACACCATCATCTGCTACGAGCTGTGGCACAGCCAGGCCATCGTGTCCCATCCGCAGAACCACATGTCCAAAACCAGCAACAATCATCACCCTCCGCAACACGGCGGCGGGGCCACAACTCCTGCACTGTGCCGGTCATGCTCGGACAGCGAGTCGCCGCCATCGGTGAAGAAGCTGGAGTACGCTCAAACATTGGTGACGACGAAAAAAGCCCCAAGGACCTGACGTCCACCGTGACCAGGACAGTACCCTACCTCACCCCTGGGCATGGGTACGACGAAGGGACGCAGTTGAGTCGCCAGTCCAGCTGCAGTCGCTGCAGTCGCGTGAGCACTCCTCCTCGCAAGCAGGCAACCAAGCCTTTTCACTACGTAAACAACGCAGCCCTATCAGCACTGAAGCCGCGTCGCAAGGTCATCCGCCTTCTGGTGGCCGTCGTTCTGTGCTTTGCCGTCTGCAACCTTCCGTTCCACGCTCGTAAGCTGTGGCAGCACTCCAAGGAGTACAACGGGTCGAGTACATCGGCGGCCATTCTCACAGTCGTCACCAACCTAGTGTTGTACCTCAACTCGGGCATCAACCCATTCCTTTACGCCCTGTTTTCGAAGAACTTCCGGCAGTGTATGGCCGACGTGCTATTCTGTCGGAGCCATAAGTTGCGCTACAGGAATCGCTCGTCCTTCAATGCTAGGTCCAAGTCCCTGAACTCTGCGGCTAGTCAAGCAGCGCCCCAAGCTCATCTTGCTCATGCTGGACACCAGGCGGCGGCTCTGCAGCATTTGTGATGGGTCGATTGGTCCCTAGGTTTTCTTGTGTTCGCCGGCAGCGCAACGCGGGTATAGACATTGATGCTCTGGAATCTCGAAACACCGCCGTGCTGCCTTTGCTAGAACTGACCTGAGTGCCCAGTTTCGATGTCCTGTGGCCGGCGGTCACCGCAGGACGTAGGATGTTACATGCTCTAATATCGTGTCCGGACTTCGTAATATTACGTACACATAAGATTAAGAATACATTTTTGTTAGTGTGATATTTATGCCACATTATAAATCGGTGTAAAGCAGGGTGGAGAATAAAAAGTAAGATGATGTGAGTCATAATATAAATCACACCTGTTTTACTCTGACGATTTCAATCAAGATTTTGCCGCAACCATGTAATTTTTATTTACTGATTTATATCAAATAATTCTAACTTATATCATTTAGAAAAAAACAGGATCGTTTTCCACCCTGGTTTAGAGACATAGGACACATGCTTATCTATTCAATGGCAAGCACTGAAACTGTTGAAACGCCCACACGTAACACACTTGGAAGAGTTGGATGCGTGACCGAAGTGCGAACAAGATAATCTAAGAAAGAGAGGTTCAGTCTTCTAGCTTCAAACCAAGATAGCTCTATGTGAATGGAGAGAAATGAGCAGGTAACTGACTCAAAAGGGTAATCGGAATCTCTTAAATCTTGAAAGCTATATTTCGGGAAAGAAAAGTGTTTATGATATATATCGCTTCCGGTGGCGTTCTAACAACAAATGTATACAGATACGCAAAGTAACAGTGACCATAAACCCTTTCATTACCTTCAACTTGCTAAAAGTTACGGCCAATGAAAAAAATAAACAAAAATAATAACATCATTTATTATTATTTAATTATTATTATTACGAGAGATAACTTACATCCTACCTTCTTGTGTACACTTAATAACAAGAGCATAAGCACAATTCTCTTACCCCTAAAAGCCAGAGATGTCTCCCATCAGTGACACGTTTGGCAAACAAACTAAATCTTGAACGTGCGTACGTGCGCCACACACATTTAAAGAAAAAATCAAGTATCACACAAGCAATCTAAAAAGAAACGTGTTTATTCGGTGCGACAAATCAAATGCAGCACCATGTAAAGCAGACTACATGTTGGCTTCAGACGACAAGTAAAGTTCAGAGGGGATATAAGATGGACAATGGATTGTATTTGGTTTGGCTATCACCCCTTGTGTTCAGGCAGAAGGGGACGTGGCGAATTCAGCTCCGTTTGCCTGACTGAGGTCTCCCTTCTAAATGACAACAGAATAATGAGTTGCCTTTTTACCAGACCATTCGCATGTTTGCTTGTTGTTTGTAACTCATACTCCGAAGTTGCTGCGGTGTTGCTGGATTGTTTCAGCCTGCCCGTGCTTTTTGTATCATCGGCCTGTAGCTATAGATGTATAGGGCGGCTCTGCCAGTGAAACACGTTGAGGGTACTGAGGTATACGCTTGATAAGTGCCCTTAGATTGGACTCCCCAATTGTAAGCACGGAAAGGTTCAAACAAAGTCCAGTAAGAATGGCGTGACCATGCCGATTCAGCGCTTCCACTGCTGTACCTTTATGATTGTTCCTTTCCATTGAGTATTTAAGTTGTTTTGGGCATTGGATAAGTATCATGTTACGGAATTGCATTTGGTGGTGTAGTCGCTGACGGCTTAAGAAAACAGCGCAGGGTGGGATTTGTTATGTTCAGACTTCTTGTTTAGTGATTCATCCTCCAGGCTAATTGTGCAACCTCATTGGCTGCGAAGCGACGATAGGTTGCCTGTGATTCGCCCCACCTTGCTTTCTTGAGCTGCCAGGGATTATTGCTGGATGCCAGTTTCCAGCTCTATGGATGCAGCTTAAATGCATCTGACATTTGCGAACCTAAATGTGACCAAAGGCTTGCTGAAACCGCTACAATAAGAAATGACTACTTCCAAAAGCGTCTCAATTTATAATAAGGCCCCGCGTAAGTGGCATACGATAGCTCCTCTCAAAATTGCATGTCCATGTTTCACATATCACCCCTATGGTCAATTTTCAGTTAGGTGTTGGCAGCGGTGAATGTTCCAAGGTGGCGCGTTGATGAAGCCCGGAATCCTCGAAAACGTTCAGCCTTAATTACTTTACATACTATTTTTATAATTAATGTATTTCAATATATATATATTTATATTAATATAATATTAATTAGACATTAAACTAATTCCATCCCGTTCGTAACCAGTGAGTTTCAATATAAATTGAAGCTAAAATGATCGTAACGATTGTGTTAAAAGGTTTGTTTAGAAATATTGTTAACTACTAAAACAATAGCCATAATCCACGCAGAAGTTGTCCAGACATTTTCAGGATACTTTGATGGAACAAAAGTGAATATCAGATATTTCTTGAAGCATTTTGATGAGTAACTAGGTTATTTTATACATTCTTGAATGTAACAAATAAGGAGACTAATAAGAATTGTTTAGATAATTTTTTGTTAGGATTTATACGTTCGTAGAATAGTAGGAATGTTTTCTTTTTGCGAAATACTTTTCTTCTGACGCATAAAGAAGCTAAAAGCGAAGCCAGGAAAATCTTGGTATTTTAGAACTGAACAAAGAACCAGTCACGGCGATCGCAATGTAACGAGGCTAATCCACTCCGTTACATGCATACATTCCATACAAAGCTAAGGCTTTTTGTGTGATACCCCGAAAAGATCTAGACTTAACAGTTCTAGACACAATACTTTTTCATTTTCTTTGTTGCATGGCGTGACGCTACTTTCGCAAAGAACTGACGCCATTGTTGACTGCGTTGCGTACTCACAAGTGATTGAAATGTAAAGGGCTATGTCCCA
>JAZHYW010032796.1:0-17704 GCA_037355805.1 Ixodes ricinus
ATACCAACTGCCCAGTTATCCTGTTTGATAAAAATAAAATTATACCAAAATTCAATTTCTACGCTAAATTTAGAGGAAAAAATAATAAAAACACAAAACATAAAATAGTATAAAAGTAAAAAATAAGCGTGTATGGTGTGTATGAAACACATTCTGGGTTGGAATCCCAACACTTTAAAGGAGTATGGGCAGCACAAAAGCATGCTTTGCAAATTGGTTGGTTAGTCTCAAGACTGGATCGAAACCAGGCAGAGTTATGCAGAGAACATGGAATCTTGTTGCCGGGATGAACATATGTCGTTGTAAACCCGGCCAGCATTTCCTTGGTAACAAAAGAAAAGAAAGCAAAGAAAAAAAAGTGAAGTAGACGAAAGACAAATTAAGCGATGTTTGTGTCTCGGAATTTCTTTGTCCGAGAATCCCGAGAATCTGCTTGCCAACGGACCAAAAATATGCCCAAATATTAAGCCCTCCAGGCTCGATCTTGTCTCTGCGGTGCAGACTGTTGGTAGCAAAATTGGGAAGTAGTACAAGTCTGCGTTTCAGGCTAGGGCCTTCAGAATTTTATCTAGATTGGTTGAAGAGTCATTTCGGCTTGATGTGTGGAACAAAAAAAAAAAAGAAGAAATAAAGCAGGTAAAATATGGACTGGAGTACAAGAACTTGGCTTTGTTGGAAGCAGATAAGACTGGTAGGTACGCCCATGGTCGGACTGGATACGCGCTATCGCTTCTTCCTTCAGGGCCTTTTCAGTCGCGGAAGAAAGCAGCAGCACCATTCAACATAGGGGCGCTGCAAGCCAACTATAGGTTACTTCACATCGCATGCTCAGAGCGAGCTGCTACTTTTTGCATTCCAAGTGCTTAGCTGAAAGGGGCCCAGTTATGGCCGTCACAGAATACCAACTGTAGTAGTCACAGTTCCACCCTCCTACTGAACGGTTGACTCAGGGATGGTCTCTTGTTGTGTTTCGAATCGCCATTCAAACTCTGGGAAGACTCCTGGGCCCGTTTGCTGGCAGCGCTAACCGCGGCTAAAGTTAGCGCAGTACCTAGGAGAGGGATTTTGAAATCATGTTACTGGCTCGGTAGGGATGCGGGGAAACATGGCGGTGCCCCGGTGAGTGAGCGCCGCTCGCTTTGAAACTAATCTGTCGTTGTAGCTGCAATATCGAGCGCGTTAGTCAGCAATGAATGGTGCAGGAAACTTTCGCTTTGCCTTACCTCACTTAAATCGCAAAGCATGAGCAATGACCTCGCCGCATTTTTTAGGTAGTTTTTCGATTCTGGCCATTCCTGAGCCTGAATGAACGCGATAATTGTCGGCATGCCAACGTCCTTGGAAAGTGGATTGCCTTGACAATCGGCCGGGTATTGAAAGCACACAAAAGCAGACAGCGTCCTAATAGACCTCTTTTTAAATTTTTGAAGCACCGAGGTGCATGCTACGAGTGTAGTTACATGCGTTGCACGTGCTGGTGTCTGCAGTAGTAATTGTTCTAAAGCAAAAAGTCTAAAACAAAGTTTGCCTTGCATGCGCGTTCGACAAAGCCTTATTATGATTATTTACTTCGAATCTTTTATTTAAAAAAGGCCAGCGCGCGCGGACCGTAGAATTACACTTCCAGCGTTCTCCTCGATGCTTGGGTAATTTAGAAAAAGGTATATTGGGACGCTGTCTGCTTTTGTGTGCTATCAATACCCGGCCGATCGAGTCGAGGCAATCCGCTTACCAAAGAGGTTTACCAAAGGCCTTTTTGCGGGGTCGGCTTGGTTGTCAAGAGAAGCATAGTGATCCGGCAATGGCTTCTGAAGGAGAAAGCCGTGTACGAAATTGTTCTGGCATGTGGCTTCTCATTGGTCGGTAAGGCCGGGCGCTGTTTGAACAACAAGCTTCCGGAGCACAAAAAAACTGTTAAGGCTTGTTTGGCCAATTCTGAACTTGCGAAACATCTGAACGAATGTCAAAATTGTTATCCAAAATGGACGCAAACAAAAGTGCATAATAAAGAAAACGATCCATTTAGAATGGTGATAAAGGAGTCGCTTCGAATCACAGGCGCAGACAATTGTATAAGCACAACCTCAATGTCTTTGGACACAGCCACACGGTCTTTCTTATCTGCATAGGTTGGCTTCCGTGGGTGAGTTGTTGCGGGCTGACCTTCTTGGGCGGGGGCTTGGTTTTGTGGGGTTAACGGGTGTCGCTTCGGTGTTGGGGTGTGCTCTGCTCTATATAACTCCATGAAGGATATTTATTTTTTATAAAATATTTTAGCCTGCAGCTGAGAAAGGGTTATAGGCTTCTTGCATCTGACGTCCCTGTTTCGGCGAGGAAGAGGAGCCGTTGCGATTGAGACCGTTTTTAATGTCGGCCGGGTGATGGTAACAGAAATCAAGCCCAAAAAAATACCGCCGATCCGGTACCTCTTCTTTCTTTTAGCTCTCTTCTTTTGCACCGTCGTCGTCTTCTTCTAGTTGTAATCCTTGATCTCTTGCAAGATATTTTACATCTCCCCCCCCGCCCCTCAGATGTCGTTTAATGAAAGCAATCCTCAAGTGGGTGCAGGAGTTGAATCGGCCTTCTCAGAATCTTGTTTCCTGGTCCTCGGAGAAGGCATGTGCGTACAAGCCCGTCTCGACCGGGGTACGCTATTTCGACCTTACACATTTTCCAGAACGCTCGATGCTTCTTGTCTCCTATCAAAATCAACTGTCCCTCTTTTATCTGGGTACCCCTAACGTCCATTTACAGAAGAGCGCCTCTTATTTCCTTCAGGTACTCCTGATTCCATCTGCGCCACCAGTCTTTCGATAAGCTTTGTTTGGCTCTCCAGGCCTCTCCAATATCAGCGCCCCAATTTGTGCCAGAACTGGGAGGCGCTGTTTTCCGCCAACTATATCCGCAGGTGTGATTGCAATCGGTTCCTCAGCTTCGTTGTATGTGTGTGTCAGTGGGCGGTTGGTCATTGCACCCTCTACTTCAGCGGTGAGTGTGAGCAATTCCTCACTGCTGAGCAACTTCCGTCCAATCACCTTCCTCATTGACGCCTTCATGCTCCTTATCATCCGCTCGTAGAATCCACCCCACCACGGTGCTTGCTCGGCAATGTATTTCCACTTGATCTGGTGTGTCGCTATAAAATCTTTAATCTGGGGGCCCTGTATGATTTTTATCACCTCACTGATATCCTTGTCCGCTCCCTTGAATGTTCTAGCGTTATCGCTGTACACCACAGAGCACATTCCTCTTCGTGCAACAAATCTTCTAAACGCTTGCATGAAGCTGCTTGTCGATATGCTGGGCACAACTTCCGGGTGTTTTGCTCTGGTTACCGCGCAAGTGAATATTACGATGTACATCTTCGTTACTCCTCCGGACGATTTTGCGTAAAGTGGTCCAGTGAAGTCTATACCCAGAACACTAAATGGAGGGCTCTGCGTGACTCTGTCTGCTGGTAAGGGAGCCATCTCTTGATCCAGCGGTCTGGTGTTGTACTTTTTGCACTCAATGCATTTGCTTAAAATCTTTTTATTTAAAAGTCGTCCTTGCAACACCCAGAACTTCGTCCTCAGGCGCGCCAGCGTGTCTCTTACTTCTCCGTGCAAGGTGAGATGGTGCACATGCCGCACCAGAATCTCTGTGAAGTGACTGTTCTTCGGCAATATCGCTGGATGTCGTTCTTCAAAACCGAGCTGGCTGTCCTGAAGACGACTTTCTAGCCTGAGCACCCCATCTTTACTCCTGAAGACTTTCGCTCCATGTAGCAGCTCTGCATCTTTTCCTCCTCTCACCTTCGTTGCGACTTCTTGGTTTAGGAGTGATATATTTTGCTCTTGTTTCATAAGATAGCGCCCAGCTTCCTCCAGTTCTTCAGCTGTTAGAGGGCCCGTAGTATTGCTTCCTGTTGTCCTTTTTATGTACCTGAACACCCAAGCTGTCACTCTCAAGAGCCTCACGTACGAGCTGAACCTTCGAATGTCGATTATATTGGTGTGTGTTAGGTTTACAACGCACAGTTCTGTCTTCACTGGTTCACTTCCTTCTTCTCTTATTTTATACTCATATGGTGGTCGTGTTTGGCTCTCGACTAGCCATTCTGGTCCTTTCCACCATAAATGTGAGGTCACAAGTTGGCAAGCCTTTAGTCCTCTCGTTAGGAGATCGGCAGGATTTTCTACACTTCGCACGTAGTTCCACGATTTTGGTTCTGACCTCTGAATTATTTCCTTCAACCTGTTTTTGACAAACGCTTCCTTCTTTTACTTTCTTTGATCCAGTGTAGCACAATAGTGGAATCTTTCCAAAAGCAAGATTGGCCCTTCCGGTTAGACTCGAAATCGAAACCAACGTTGTCGTCTGCAATCAGTGCCTTGGCTCCATGTTGGAGGCATTCGGCGTCTTATTGCGGCAGTAGTAGTGCCGCAGAGCCATAGAGCTGTCTTTGTACAACCACATTTTAGAATATTTCCTCGTCCTAGTCTTAGCAGAGAGGTTAGTTACCTGACATGAAGTGCAGTCCACAAACCCTTAGTTTGGGTACGAAGCTTTTCTGTCGAGATCATATAGTTAATATAATAATCTAGAGAAAAACTTTCAGCCTTTCCACTTTGGTGAAGAAGGAAGACCAGCGAAGCTGTACTACGGTGGGAAAGAAGTAATGGCCGGCCGCAAGTCGGCAAGCCAGAGTGGAAAGGCTCGAAAGGTTGCCGCCGTCGCTCATAGATGGCGGTGGCTGTCCAGAGCTTCGCGTCGAGATTTGTTTGCCCACGGACACGACACTGGGAAAACTAGCCCTTAGCTGCTCCGCTGAAGAAGATCCCATGCATTTGGCCGCTTCGAAACGGCAGGGCATAGACGCGGACATCGGCAGCCCCAGTTAGCGGTCCCGATGAGCATCGATGGCGACGCCTTAATACGCTCAAATAAGTAGCAAAAAATCACCTGTGCGGCCTGTGCATTGTCATTTTCTCTCTTACTTTGCAGATAAACACCGGAATCACGCATTGACAAAATTATATAAAGTTGACACGCGCTCGAGCAACTTCAACTTGTCGTGGCGAAACGAACACGCCTAACTCTTCGTCTGCTTTCTTTCTCTGCTCTTTTGCCGCTTTCTTTCTCTCGGGACCGGAGATGTTAGCGCCCAGGATTTGCCGCGTTCTGGTCCCGTCTTTACCCGCCTGGTCGATAATGTGCCGGCGTATCTATCGGAGCCATTATGACGCCGGCGAACCGATTGCTCGACCTTCGACTTGTTCTGGTTTCTAATGATTGCCGGAATTCTAGAGAAACCCGAAAAACCAATACGGCTGGCCGTAGCTTCGTTTTGTCCCCAACTTCTACGTCTGGAACAAATAATCACGGCGAAACTGACTATTTTATACCTCGGGTAAGTGGACAAACTACAGTGCGAACACGGCCCCGAAGCACACAAAACGTAGAATAATAGCGACGGATGCCTCCAACATGGATTCTGACGGGTTCCGGTGAGATTTACCAACCGGTAGTAGCGTTGCATCATGGTCTCGTACAAAAACCCTATTGGTTCGGTCTGCCAATTCCCATCCAAATCGGTAAAAAAGTTATTTAAAACACTTCTTTTTTGCAATAGTTTTTAGACGAAATTTAGGTAGCCGTAGACGATTGAGGTGTCACGTGAATTGTGCCTTGTAAAATGGTTTCTCCGTGCCGGAATGTATTTTATTGACAATATTTTTATGTTTGAGAAACAAATAATCTAGATAAAGCATTGTTGTTTTCAAAACTATCCTAAGATCGCATTTTTGCGCATTGGTGTGCAACGATAACAAACATGGCTGCCGGCGTCCTCGGAGTGCTCAACGAGCGCCGCTCGTCGAGCTCGGCTATTTTTATGAGTGCGAGTCGTTTTCCGTTCACCCAACTGCTTATGGGAAGATCTCCTCGACCGACATAGTTTGCAACAAACAACTGTCGCAAGTACGCGCCTTCGGAAGCGCAGTGCGGGTGCTTGGGTTCGTAGCGGGACTCGCCTGAGCCTAGCGTCCCACGTCAACTAGGTTGCATGTTTTTCCTTTCGTGACATATTAGTGTCATTTGGTTCTTGTGTTTGTTTGTTTGATGGCTATTTTGTAACCTCATGAATGTAACCATTCCTCAATGGTCCTGAACAAGGACCAGTAGTATAAATAAACAAATAAATAAAAATATCTGGCTGGATTTGTTCCCTTGCCCGTGTTGGTGCTGATTAAAGATATTGGCTCCCGTAAGAGCGGTGCCGCTGCTCTGTGAATTATGCAACCGCTGTGATTGCAACCATGGTTTAATGCCGAGAAAATACCTATCACGGGTAAGAATTTGCGAGCCATTTGGCTGGAGGCCATCGGGCGTTCGACTCGCATTATACGTACAGGTCATGTTCCAGTCATTTCGCTTCGAAAGGCAAGTAGCTCTAAAGCTTTCCAGTGCACCTGGCCTGCCAAAGCGGATATAACAAAAACAAAACAGCTGAAATGATTTCTTTTTTCGTTTTTTATTCTCCTCGGTCGTTTTTTACCGCACATCGACAGACGCTGACAGACGCCTGTACTGGACCATGGCTCGTGCATGATGGAACGCTCGAACGCTACTTTCATGGTCGCGTCTTGTGAGCGTTGAAGAAGCTTTTAGACGGGGGCAGGAATAGCAGACGGACGAAAAGGCGAAAACAGACGCCGGCGCGCAGCTTTCATGTCCGCGTCTTGTGGGCGTTGCAGACGACGATAGACGGTGGTGGAATAGCAGACGATGCTGGAGGCTGCCGCGCGTCTGCTCACACGACTAGCAGGCGGGGTTAATGCATGTTTAAACAGGACACTTCAGAAATCGTGAGGCGACACAACTCCGACATAAGTCTTGCTGCAGTCCGCTTCCGTCTGTTTTTTCCTTTTTCTTTTCCTTTTTGCCGGGGGAAATATTTTTTTTCGTCAAAGTTCACTTGTATCCTTCACGGGGGCCCTGAGCATTCTCATCACGTGGGTCCGGACAGTCACTCACACGCACTGTTGCTGTCGGCCAATCGCTCAAGGCCTCCGCTGCTGTTCAAGTCCCGAAAACAGAAAAGGGAAGGACACGAGGGCGAGGAGGAGAAGGCTCTTCGCCCGAGCCACGGCAGAACAAATAGACAGGCAGGTGGCGTGTGACGTCAAGTCTGGCGATCCCCGAGGTCACCGAAAAGCGGAAGAGGCGAGGAGGAAAGTCGTGATGGTTGCCAGCTGGCAACGTTACTAAAACACTCAGCTGGGAAACTCACCCTTGAAATACGGACCGCTCGCGTCCACCTAGACCAAACTAAATACGATAACAACGCCACCCTTTAGCGACTCGTCAAAACATGAAAGTTCATTTATATTACACCTGCGAAATGGCGCCACCGGTCCTTGTACGACTCGACCGTAACCGATACGGACAGACGTGCAGTTCCCGTTGTGGCCGCTGCTGGAGAAATGGCGGCATTGCGATCGCCATCAGTTCGGTTCTCGAGCACGGATGGAAGCCACTTCGAAGCGGGCTTTATGTCAGTTTCCCAACTGAGTTGTTCTAGTAGCGTTGCCAGGTGGTGTCCAAATAGACATCGGACTGCCGGAGTTCAATTTCCACGACTTTTGACGGAGTTATGTCGCCTCACGATTTGTGAAGTGTCCTGTTTGGACACGCCTTCAGACGCCAAACTAGACGTCCCGGATGTCGCGAAAGGGACTAGGCTTCCGAGCGTGTTTCGTCGAGCAGCTAACCAAATCTATTAGTAATTGGCGGGCCACTGATCTGTGGGCGGGGCCTAAAGGGGGCCGTGACCTCCAAACCTAAATTGCCTCAAACGGCGTAAATATTGCGCTTTTTATTTATTTTTTTCGTGGAAGAATTGAAGAAACAATGCGTGTCCCATTGTCATGATTCTAAGAAACAACATAAAATGAAGTTGAAGGGACAAAAAAGAGGAAGATGACGATGCCCCTTGGGACTGCCATGTTAGAAGACCAGAAACAAAGCAAAAAAAAAGGAGAAGGCGACGCAGGAATGATCGAATACTGAGGCCGGGAGGAAGTGGCGAGCTACGCTCCAAGGCGCGCCCGACCCTTGCAGTGCACAAGCTGTCGCGGCGGGAGTTCTACACTCCCCTTAGATGCCTAGGAAACAATAGGAGACAAGAGCCTTCGCTGCCTTTGGCAACTGGCAAGTAACTTAGGTTCGTTGACGCAACGAACTCAAACTGTAAGGGCTGCTCCGAACAGCTTCTTTTCTTTGGAATCTGTAGATGTGCTTTAACGTTTCTATTATTTCTCCCCTCATTTAGTACATAACTCCTTTGCTTTCCTTTATGTTTTCGTCTTCCTTTTGTAAATATAATGGGTTGCAAATTATTCCTTTTCGGCCTCGTCTCTATCGCGCTCGCGACAACCTTCACACCCATCTATGCCATCTAAAAATATATTTTTATTTTCCATTTTAATGTGTTTTCAAGGCTTTTCGCGCTGTTAGAACACATAATGCATACAATTATAGACTTAGCAATACTTGCATAATAAAAAACAATAGAAATACGTGTTTCCTTGAAACTCTGGCACATCTCTGTGTGAGAGAACCAGTTATACCCCACTCGTAACGTGGAACGTTGGAATATGGTCGCGTAGAGAACAAACTACGACTCTGAAATGATTACATATACCCTGCCTAAATTACTTAACCAATTAGATGATAGTCAGTAGGGTTTAGCTAAAATGTTATCGAAACAATTAAAAAAATATTTCGTAAATACTGATGGGCAAAGTAGCAGTGTTTTTGTCCATTTATTACTTCAAGATATTTTTTTCTAGTTTGCTCGGTGTATGTTCTGAACTCCTGATATAACAACGGGTTGTGTCAGCTGTTCCTATGTCTCTGCAGTTAAGCCTATGTAGGGGAGAGTGGGCGTGGTCAGGTTGTATCTTTACAGCTTTTTTCCTCGACCTCCACCATCGATGTTGATGAAAATAAACAAAATAATATTATTCGTAGATCAACATCGAGTGACTTGATAGCATCTTGACTAGCGGTCTTCAAGCCAAATTATTTTGAGTAACACGATTCGAAACATTCACATAATATCTTTTGGCATTAAACCGTATCGGACACGCTTACTGTACGCAACCCTTCGAGGATCGGCGAAATTGATTTTCTCCGCGATGAATCGGAATTTGCGAATGTTGTTACTTACCTTGGAGCTCGGGTGGAGAGAGCACTGGAGAAAATTGCTACACTGTCGGAGCTTATGCCGCCGTTCCAAATGACGATGATTTACAAGTGCAGTTGTTTCCCACTTGCCAGCTGCAGTCCTATTCGGCGCACATCTGGCGCCAACTCCCCTTCCGGACCACTGTGATGGAAAACGTGTTCGAATATACTTGTCTGAAACAACTGCAGTGAGACTGTTGAAACATTTTTTGGCTTACAATAATTAGATGCATGTCTGTAATAACACGTTTTTTTTTTTGAGGAGACGAAGAGATGTTCCGCTTAATAAGTTCCTGCAGGCAGGCGACCTCCTGAGCTGGGTCTTTAGTTAGACTGAAAAGTTCTGAGGTACAGCCCCAGTGATTACCCTACACACCTCCTAGTTGGGGAAGGGGGTGTACACTCCCCCTCCTTGTTTTTCTAAAGGCACCCGCTTATTCGCAACGACTCCTCTATTTTCAATGCCCCCCCCCCCCCCTAAAAATTTAGACACCCCCTAATTTCAATTCCTGGGGTGGTTCTTCCAACCGCTGAACGAGGCAAGCACTTGTTCGTTGCCACACTTGTCTTCAAACCTAAGCACATCAGGAGGAGAACCCGGAGGGACAACTTGCACCGCAGAACCCAGGAATCATGGGCTCGGACCACGACGCTGCCCTTTTCGATCTGGATGAGCATCATATCGGCATGCTATACATTTATCGCCCGCATCGGAAACACCAGGCGCCTCTTGGAGTAGTTTATATTTCCGCTGCCTAAAAATCCAACAACCAACTACTTGTGTGTGTATTCGCACAACGGAGATTTTCTCCACGGGAGCAGACGTCATCGTGATTCGAGATCGCGCGCGCGTATTACGCCGGCATTGTTCAGAAAAAGTTGGCTTTCATTCGGGGAAGTTAGGTACAGATAACTCGTCCGGCTGGGCTGTGATCCGGGAGTCAAAACTCTGTACCAGGTATAGTTCGACCAGTAGGCCCAGGAATAGCACAAAAAAGTGCACAAAACGAACTATCTCGTGGCGGCGCTAAATAAAGAGAGCACTTTGCCAGGGTGTATACAAGTTTTCCATTAACTAAAGATAAAAACAAATAAACGAAAGCTGAAACGAGTCATTAGACTTTGCGTACGTGGAGAAGGCATAGCTGGAAAGGTGCGAACTTCCGAGCTAAGTTTTATAGCGCGTTGATGTTGGCTAATAACCTGTTTGCCCCAAGGCTATCCCGCAGAAGACTTTCAGACGGTAATATCTATAAGCTTTTTATTGTCATTAGACAATTTTAGTAGATTTTTTTTCGTCTCAACTCAGGCACGGGTGTTAAATAAAATTGTTTACTATTAGAAAAAAGAAATCCGGGGCATTTTTTAAATGAACACAGGGCGCGAACAGCAGGCTTGGCGGAATTTTTGTTTTCAAGTTATTGATTATTGAAGCCGCCGAGGCGAAAACTGACGTCTTTTCTACCTGTATGACCGCTCGCTATTCTGTCACTTTTCATGCAACTGCACTAGAACTCTTCTGTGACACGTTCAAAGTAAATTTCAAAATTCTCAATAAATTGAAAAGAAAAAAAAAGCTTGTAATTTTATAAAGAATAAAAAAGTCGAACTATTATTGTTTGATAACTTTCGGCAAAGTTTGGCAATTTATTACATGTGACTTATTTAAGGTGTTTGAATGACCTTGATATCACCAGAAAGCTCAAACTTAGCTTTTTTATAGCATACAAATGAGAGATTCTATGTAAAAAATATAAAATGCGTATACGCGTTTGATTGAGTGATGGTTTTGAAAACCTAGAAAAATTGAAACCTGTTTTCTAAGAAGAAAGGCAACTTTTTTTTTGGCTTCACGTTTTGTTAGTAACAACTTATGTTTGTGTTTTACTTCTATCGAAAAATATAAACAGAAAACATTGTATTTTGTTTCAACGCATGCCATTGGAGCTTGAAAATTGTCAGTTGTTACTGCGTCCTCGCATGGGTAAGAATCTGGCCAACTATTGTAACCTTAATATGTTTAATTACATCAAATTAATATTACTTAACATGTAAGCTTAAAAATAATTACAATTATGCGCGATGCGAAGTAAAAGTTATCTTACTCAGCAACAAAGCTTGCCGTCTTACGACGCATATTTGAAGGGCAACTCCGGTAAATTCCGAAAATTCTGGGATTACGGGTGATTATCATGTCAAAACTACTAATAAACGGTTCTATGTCCTTCGTTTTCTGAAAAGTTCTATCGTTTTCTTGCAAACCTCGTTTAAACGAAAATCACAGCAAAACCGAAACCTTGACCGTGGCAGGCAACATTGGTCCTGCTCCTCAACCCTCGTCCAACTACTGGACATAACGTGGTACGGAGGCGTCGACCATGCCATCAACGAAAGCGACGGACGACTTCCCACGCACTTTTTTCGATGCGGAGCACCTCTTGCTCGGGCCTATGTCCCGCGGCCTTAGCGCCGTAGTCCGCACTGCACTACGCACGCGCAACTCTCCTCCTACCCTCTCTCCAACTGCTGCGCGTGACTCTCCGCTCGCTCTCTCGCAGCCGAGTGCACTGCGCGGCGTTCGCTTCTACTAACACCGCGCGCGTACTCGAAACTCCCCTCCTCTAGTCTCACTCTCCTTCAAGTGTGAAAAACAAACGGCGAGCGTTCCAAGTTTCTTTGCCGCGAGCTTCGACGAAGGCTAGCGTAGGGGGTCACGCTAGGGCAGTCGGTGGCGCCATCTCTCGACGTCAGCACGCAACTGACTCTTTCCTCGGAAACAGCACGATGCCCGCATCACCGCATGGTTCCCTCGAGATGGTGCAATTTTATTTCTCGGCCTCGCGCTCACGCCTCAAAACGTAAGATACAAACATAACGAGTTTTAGTAGACCGTTTCCCCCTCCGCTCAGCCCCTCCGCTACCCGAAACTCTACAGCCAAGGCCATCGGCACGCAGGCGCAGTGGCAGTTTCTTCGTAGCGGAGGGTTAGCGGAGGGGAAACACGGTCTACTAAAACTTGCTAATTATTCCATTTGACGTACCGTGCCGTGTTGAATGTGTCCACACAGCGGCGTTGGCTGCGCTGCTCCCGCGCCGCGCGTTGCCCGCTAGATTGGGCGGATTTTGGTGACCATGGAGCCGTTCCGTTGGCCGGTTTCATAAACGTTTAGGCGGAACTGCGTCGTAGTATTTTACCTGTAGGCTTTTCAGATGATACGTACGACATAGGACTGCGTGGTTTTCTCAAGATCGAAATTTGACCCGAGTTGCCATTTAACAAGATTCGGGCTTTATTTATTATTGCATACCCCCCTGATTCGCGAAATTTCGTGCCCGCGATATATTCCTGAAATATTGATCCCGTGAAAATAGTCGTTTACAGTATTATATTTAATTATACATTATTATTATGTTGCTACTAATAAAAAATTGAAGCAAATAAAAAAATACTTTTTTCAGAAAATCATTTCTGAATTGTTTTGCTTTCAAAAGATTCGCTCGCCTAAATACATAATGGATTTTAATTTTGTACATGTAATATCGAATTTATATGCAATAAGAAGATCTACGTTTTGAGCGTATCTGGTGATATCAAGGGCAATATCTTTAATAGGTCTCACGTAAGAACTTGCCAATCTTTTGCCAAAAGCATTATCCTAAAGGTAAATTGTTAGAGCATTTTGTTTTATAATCTTAAATATAGGAAGATTATAAAAATATATTTAGCATAATGATATTTATTTTGAAAGTGTCAAAGAAGAGTCCTAATAGCTTGAGAAGCGACAAAATAGCGAGCGGTCAAACATCCAGTCCACCGACAGGCAGGAAAAACGTGTTTTCGCCTCGGCCGCTTCTATAATCTAAAAAAAGGAAAAAAATATTGGTTGTTTGAAGGATGAACCCAAATAATATATTTGGGTTTATCCTATAATTAAAATATTGAGATGAAACCACCCAGATACTTTTTACACTTTGATAGCGATGTGCTATGCATGAGTAAACGCGCGGCGAAATATGCAGTATAGTTTTTTTTCCTTATAGGGCGTATCTTATCGAGTATAGGTATCAAAACGATATAAATGGCCGACGTAGATTCATAGAGACTAAATACGAGCACCACCAAAATATTACACTGATGGGAAACCGCGATTCACTCTAAAAGCGATATTAAAAATGCCGCCACCAGCTTCTCAGCGGGCATTCAGCTGGTTGGATGTTTGTCAACTTAGGTTTTGATGTGAGTTATATGGAAGGAGGGAGAAATGTAATTCAGGTAATACCAGGCCTGATGTATGCGGATGACATAGTACTCATGGCAGATAACCAGGATACATTACAGGAACTAGCTGGAATATGTGGAGAGGAAGGGGACACCTTGGGCATGAGTTTTAGTTGTGACAAGTCTGGAGTAATGGTGTTTAACGACGAAAAGAGGGAACCCCTGAGGATACAAGACATTGTAATAGACCATGAAGGAAAATACAAATATCTGGGAGTCTGGCTCAATGAGGGAAGGAAATATCTAGAGGAACATGAGGACAATATACTTAGAAAAGGGAAAAGCAATTCATCTATTATGAAGCTCTAGGCAGTATGGAACTATAATAGATATGAAGTGGTCAGAGGTATATGGAAAGGAGTGATGGTATTATTACTGTTTTTTGGCAATGCGGTACTGTACATGAAATCAGAGGTTCAATCAGGATTACAAATTCGACAGAGAGGCGTAGGCAGATTGGCACTGGGAGCACATGGAAAAACACTAAATGAGGGAGTACAGGGGGACATTAAATGGTCGTCTTTTGAGAGGAAGGAGGCAATTAGTAAACAAAATGTAAGGGCGCAAACGAGTCGGTGTACATTGCACATGGTTGAAAAAAAACCGAGACTGCGGGTAAACGACCCGACACTAAAAGTCTCTAACACAGCTGAAATTTTTATTTTCCGAAAACCTGGTTATATAGGCACTTCGATACAAAAGAAAAATAAGGGGAGAGGGTGAGAACCTCAAAGAATGCCACTTTACACCAGCGTAACCTCTGACTAAACAACAATGACAACGGACTCTGCGTCATGCAGAGTCCGTTGGGTTCTCACCCTTCCCCTTTTTTTCTTTTGTTTCGAAGTGCCTATATAACCAGGTTTCGGAAAATAAAAATTTCAGCTGTGTTAGAGACTTTTTTAGTGTTGTGTCGTTTACCCGCAGTCTCGGTTTTTTTTCAACCATGTGCAATTAGTAAGTTGAAATTTCAACAAAGGTTGACCGAAATGGATGATCCGTGGTGGGCACGGATGTATTCAAGTATTTATATATGAAAAGTTTAAGCACAAAATGGACAAACCGAAACCGAAAGCTTACATTTAAATACCTACACACTGGTGGTGGGGCTAAGTAGACGACTTCAGTGAAAAAGGGGCTGAAAGAGGCAGAGAGGAAAATGGGGGAGGGAAGAATGCAGGAGAAATCAGGTCTAACAGTGTACAGGTAACGAAAGCAGGACATAAGAAAGGAAAATGTGTTTGACAATTCACTGGGAAGTTCTTTGCTGTTTGAGGCGAGAACGGGAGTTTTGAGGACGAGGATGTATAGGGCTATGTTTCAGGAGACAGACACATTATGTATTTTGCCTGCCATATTGATAGCGAGACACTAGAGCACTTGGTTCTGAAGTGCACGGGGCTTCGCCCTGCCCTCCCTGAAGGGGTAACGGATTTGGCCGGGGCCCTGGGTTTTACTAGCGACGATGAAAAAACGGAAGAGAAAAGGATTACAGTAACAAAGAGGCGATTAGAAGATTGGTGGAAATTATCTAGGGAAAATTGAATGATGGCAACTAACTAACACAGCTGGGGACAGGCGGGACAGAGGAAAATTGGGACTCCTCCCGCGTGGCTCCGGCCCCAAACTCTCAACCCTGTCTCCCATTGGGTCCGGTGCTGGGGTAACGCCAACAACGTTTGACCAGAGGAAAATTCGAGACTCCCTCGCCGGGGGATAGAGGGGGGGGGGGGGGGCATGTTTTTAGCTTTTTATCGCCCGATCTTCCGAAGGTCATTCTGGTGATATTCCACACTGCCTGGTGATAGTTAGGTGGAGGAAATTGATCTTAGAAGGGCGGGAAGAATCATATGTTTTTTTTTTGTCTTTTTTTTACTTAGGCTAGGCGGCGCAAGCTACCTCCCGTTACAAAGAGTATAGTCAATAACATCCATCCATTCATTGACTTCGTACTACTCAAGGTGGTTACTTGTTCGTACTGCTATGGTACTGCCACCCACTTCTTTCGCCGTGTTTTTTTTTTTTCTGTGTTTTCAGCCGTCCCAGCGAACGATTTCTGCTTGTTATATTTTTTTAGTAGCCGTAGTTCATAAGTGCTCTCTGGCGATCGCGCACAAAGATTATTACTCCCTGTTCGCTCAAACGCGTTCTGGTGCCGAAGGTGGCATTCACTGGCGGCCATAGTTGTAGTCTGTTCCTGCTCAGCGCGAGCTTACAATTAGCTGATTAGCCTTCACAACGCCTCTGCAACATGCATTGCACACCACCAAGATTGTAGTCCTTCTTAGAAGTTGGGGCTCGTTTTGAGCCTGCGTAATTATTCGTGGCGAACTCGCTTTTCGGCCGGAATCTTTATGAATGTGTATTAATATTTGCTACAGATGTTTAGCATATCTAGGAAGCAAAGCAGTAAAACAGCCGTAGTATCTTATCTGACTGATCGGAACTGCTCTTACCGCGGTACGAACTATGCGTATGGGTCATACGATGGCCTAACAGCTGATCACACGGCTTAATTGTCATCATGTTCGAGCCGCTAGTTTAGGTTTCGCCATAGTCCCCCGAAACAAAACTTTGAGATATCTACAAAACTCAAACCAAAACTACACAAGCATCGAAAAAAAGAAAAAGAAAAAAAGGACACCTTGTAATTTAGAGACACAATAGACCGATCTCACCAGCCAGTTTGACTACGCCACCGCTGCCGCAATGCATCGAGGGAACTTTAGTCTTTCTGCACGTGCGGCAACCTCGCTGGAGCTCGGCGCATGCAGAGCGTGAAGCAGCACAGAGCCGTCTCGTGCACTGCTGCCTATCTGCTGCGAACTAAAGTTATGGCAGCGTCACGCATGCGCCAAACGTAGATCGGTCTATTACTTCACCAAACACGGTCGAACACCTGAAATAAAAATAAATAAATTGTACCCATTTACCGTCATATTGATCAGATAAATCAATCGCCAAGCGTCGCTATACCTTTCTAGCAGACGTCCTTGTCAACCAACATCATGACATTCTTTTTTTATTATTATTAAAAATAAAAATTAACAGTCAAGCCACAAGATCTTTTTCTCACTTGATGATGTTCTGCATGAAAGCTTGTGAAAATCACGGCACCGCGGATCAGAAGCCCATATATCAGATAATAAAAGCGCTTGGCACCCTCCGATAGATGAGCTGGCTGGGCTGGGGTGCCTTCATGTGCGCTTTGCTTAGGGTGATGACATCCCGTCATTTTATTTTGAACGCCTATTTTTCTTTTTTTGTTCTAGAGCGCGTGAAAGAGCGTCCTTGCACGCGCTCTCAGCGGCTACGGTGACATTTTGTTTTCGGCAATTTCTTTGTATTCCTCCAGTGAGCGCGTGCTGTCGGCGTCGGCTGTTTAGGATGATGACAGAGGATATCATCCTAAACAGGGTATTCAGGCACCCTGGGCTTGTTTAGCAACCGATCAAACCGGGCAGCGCGGCACCGCGTGACACAGGCCAGATCGCGCGGTGAACGTGTACGCTGGAGTCACTATAAAGGAACATCGGCACCAAAAGCCATACCACAGTTTCTCGGCCACACGGATCGGTGTCGCAATCCTAGGGGTTGAATTTGAGGCTTCTTCAAGATATAGCAAAGTCACTGAAGGCTCCTACGAACATGTTGCGCTTGATTGCGTTGAGGCTGCGAGAAACCAGGACATCCCTGCTTATGTTGCGTGCCAAGCTATTCCTTGAATTGGATTCTACGTTTCATACGAAGCACAGATGTGCCGGTGACTCGCTTTCGTTTCTCGACGCAACGCAGTCAAACGCAAATCTGCGTAGGGGCCTTAAATGCACTAGACGCCGCATGCCGCCCGCACACTCGCTTTGTCTCTCTGCTGAACACTGCCGTGGCCGTCTGTAACAAGATCCTGCAAGTTGCCTTCGTGCGGACCAATGTTGGTGCCGCTTCTCACGCTCTGAGGAGCACCTGGCTGAATCGCCGGTCGGTGAACACTCCAACGGAGGACCAGATGCTCTCGCACAGAAAGAATGAGGACCTTCGGGATCCCCGCAGTTCCCAGCGGAGGTACAAGCTTCCTGCTCGTCAGACTTCAGTGCAAGATCTACATTTTCCGTAGAGTGAAAAATATGTCCCGCCCCAAAACCCGGCGCTCCGCAAGGCCGCTTCCCCGCAAGTGCTTTAGGCATATTTGGCGCA
>JAZHYW010032799.1:0-22366 GCA_037355805.1 Ixodes ricinus
GATTATAAATCTTTCTAGGTTGCTCTGAAGCAGCTATTACTGTGAAGGCAGACAAGCGTACGACGCCTTTAATTGATCGGAGCTGAGAACGAACGACTGGGGACGCGCTTTCACTGAAGCTTGTTTTGCTGCAATACAGCAGCACCTGGTACGTCCAAAATTACAGGTGCGCTGACATAATACGCCTCCTTGTGATAAAACTGGGCGCCACGTTTTTGTCGCCTACAGCAACACTGAAGGCGAGACAAAGCGGTAAGGCATATTTGGTATTGACGGGGCGCAAGAACGACTAAAGGGATGCTTTCACTGAAGCTTGTTTTGCTAGCAAGCCACGCGTGTATTGCCGCAAAACAATCTTGCTGTAAAGCGTCCCCGGTCGTTTTGAGCTCCGTCAATAATTCAATATGCCATACCCGCATGCAACGAGCTTCAGTGTTGCTTTGTAGGCGACAAGACAGTTGTCTTGTCACAGAGGCTTTGCGCATGCGCGCGTGTAATTTGGGGTTTACTCCGGTGCTGCAGGTGGCTGGTCAAAAAGAAATTGGTACTGTGGACGCCAACTAATCGCAAATCTTTCTGGCGGTTTCCACGGCCTAAGCGCCAGTGCCACAGCTTGTTTTTACTCAAAGGTGAGAATTCACTGATTCCCGAAGCAGGAATGCTGAAGCCAGACGAGCCGATTACAGCATTTTTAATTGACGGGAGCTCAGAACGACTCGGGGGCTCCTGCATTGAGCTTATTTCTCCTGTAATACACGTGGGCGACATTGACGCGGGCCCAGTTGTACGTCGCAAGAGGATATCTATGTCCCCGCGCATGTAATTTTGAATCTTTCCGAGCTTAGTGTACTTTACACCGGCTACTCAAGTTGACTTCTGCTTGGACGCAACTAATCACAAATCCTCTTCCGTTCCAGGGCCTACTAGTAGATGACACCGGATTCAGTTTTTCCTCAAGAGGTGAGCATTCCAGATAATCTAGTTTGGTGCAAAGCGAAAATAGTAGAAGCCAGACGAGCGAATACGTATATTTAATTCACCGAGCTCAGAATGACTCGTGGCAATTAGCATTAGGCTTATTTTTCCGAAATCGACGCAGACATAACTTTGAATCTATCCGGCTTGGGAGGAATTGCCACTTGTCGTGAACTAATCTCAAATTTTATCTTGCAGTTTCTATGGCTGCAGCTAGCTGAGTGCTATTTTCATTAAAGGTGAAATCTCACATTCTGTTTTCAAACATCAAGTTTTGCATGAGGGTCCTAAACAATTAACTTTCTTTTGCAAGTAAATGCAGAGCCTCCAGTTCAGAAATATGTTAAATATATTTGGTATGGATAAGCCCAGTGTTTGCTTCTTTATTCGTAATTTGACAACAACAACATTTCTTTATTTTATCACTCAGAAATACACACAAGGAAAAGACTGCGTTGCAAAGCAATGTCGTGCTGAACATGATATTCCAACTCGTATATAGTTTTATTGGTAGCCGATATAATATGTTGGATTCCAATAACCATAATACCGCTAACTACACTGGGATCGTAAACCTTATTGTATCCCATCACGACATATAGGGTTCCAATAAGGTTTATCGACTATGGGATTCCAGTGTTTTAGCATATTATGGATATTGGAATCCATAACCAAACCATTGTTGTAATACAATACAATAAATGCAATGTTTACCAATATCCATAATACGCTGTTCATATTGGGGTTTTCCAATAGGGTATGGGATTCCAGTGTTTTTAGCGTATTATGGATATTGGAATCCCATAACAAGCCTTTATTGTAATACAATACAATAAATGTAATGTGTTCCAACATAATATCCATATTGTATTGCAATAGAATAAAAATATATTGTTTCCCAAAATCCATAATATGCGTTCATGTGAGGGTTTTCAATAGGAGTGGGCACATCTGCACGGCTAAGAAACTCAGGTGTACCACATGGATGGTGGGACGGACTGTGCAAGTCTGTCTTTTTCAGAATGGCGTTAACAATAGATAATGTGTGAATCATTCTTGTCTTACGTAGGTGATACTTTCTAGGTGTAATGTGTTAGTAGATAGCTACGGTGTTATTGCTTAACTCTGAACAAGATACAAAGTATGAGACATTTTCAGGCCAAGTAAAATATTTCTGCTCACTTTAATCTTGAAGAGCTCCCAGAGTTGCACATCATCCAGCAATCCTGAAGGTGATGCACCACATGTAATTATAATTAATATTTTAGTTCTTAGTTTACCAGGAAGGTGTCCAAGAAATTGTAGCTAGTGTTAGTTGCTTAGAAGAGCGGTGTGTTTTGCATTCAGTCTTGCACTTTGGCATTCCATTCACTTTGGGATCAGGTGCTTCATTCTTGTGCGTCCTTGGTTGTTTCCTTAGCCCTGAGAGGTGTTGGAGGTTTATATGTTTTATTTTTGGGGAAACCATGTGATGTTATTATCTGGCATGTTTTTTTATTGCTGAAAGCTGTTTGAAGTGAGCCTTTTGTCCACCTAAGAGCATAATAATTGGGAGCTTCACTCAAGTGTGTTTTGTGGCCACACCTCAAAGCTTGATTGAAAGCATCGATGCATGCTATCGATACCAAGATCGGGACTTCAGAAAGGATCAGTCAAGTCTTCCTATTTTTATTTTCATTGATTCTTTGGCATTCTAGATCTCTTTTTGCAAGCGTGTTGTTCACGTAAGCTTCTTGTTCACCTTTCTGGGTCATAGTATCGGGTCGTTCTGTAATTATCATATACTTTATGCATTTGTCATTAGTCTCATCTGAAGTTGTCACGGGTTCGTGGCCGACACATTTGGTGCTGCTTTGATTTGGAGGGTAAATATTGTCCGCCATAGGTCTAGCAAACTTCATATATCCCGCACTTCAAAATTTTCTCGTAGACCTCATTAGGCAATGAGCTCCTTTTCAGGATGTGCATTTACTTAGATTGAAAAGCCAAAAGGCTTTTAATAATCAGCCACATGCAGAATAAGATCAGTGTTTCTGCCAGTTAGTGTGGGAGAAAACGGGGGGGGGGTGGATGCCAAAGCAAATGCAAGCAGTGGGAGTACAACTCTAGGACTTATAAGCGGGGTAAGTGAGGAATTTGAAGTGTCTGCCAAGACCATGTAGCTCACACATTTAGCAGAGGATAATTGGGTTTGATTTAACAAGCTATTGGGGTGGTTGTAAAGCTCCTATACAGCCCCACATGGAGTCACCCTGCATGCACTGATCTAGACTGCTCGTTTCACATAGATTTGTGTGACCTATTGATCTAACTGCTTCTTTTATTTGCAATTTTGTGTATTATTCGGGATAATTGGGAACCCAGAAAAAGGTTGGCATGTCACGGAGTAAACATGCCATCGTACAGTGTGCTTCACTCTAAAATGTAATGCATGAGCAGTGGCCAAAGCTGATAACAGTTGCCTAATGAGGAAATCAATGATACTGCAAAAACTGAAGCAGAACTTCCTGGGACTGTTGCCACTCCCCGATACAATTATCGCATGACCTCCTTGTTTCTTTCTTTATTGCCCTCAGTTAATTTGTCAAGGACTGGATTGCTGTTATCCTTAATAAGTCGGCGTGACACGTTTATCTTGAGGTCCAATTAACATGCAATGTGTTTTGATAAGTTAAGTAAGGGAAACAACAAAATATTCAGAGCAATGCCTTTTTTTTGCATCACCGAAACATTCATTGGTCACCGCATTGAAACTGGGAGTGTAACGCACGAAGAGAACTGCAGTGTGACCCTCCAGACTGTGCCGTCAGATGATGCATACATTCTGCAACATAAGTGCAGGATCAGCTTTTTTGGGGGCGATTTTTGTGAGATGACATGAAAATGTTGTGGTCATCACCATCAAAGTGGTTTGTTGTCTGCATGTTCCCTGCTTGAGTGACAAGGCCACTGACAAGCCGCTTCACTGGTACTAAATTGAACTGCTTGACAAGTTGCTTAAACAATAGTGATACACAAATGTCAGTACGAGGACAAGTTGAAGAACTACAAGTAGCGCTTGTCCTATCACTTCTTCGACTTGCCGTTGTCCATAGCACTATTTGTGTTTTGCTCCTCTTCACTGCTCTTCACCTGCTTCTTACAGAGCAAATAAATAAGGCTGCTTAATAAAATGACACCGTCCGTCAAATCAGTAAACATTTCTCTGTAAAACATATTGCCCTGGCCAAGTCCAAGTCTCGTCTTCACGATGAGTCGCATAGTGAATCGGCTAAGCAATGGTTGATGAATTTGATGTAGTTCTACTGAATCAGCAGCACACTTCAATCTCTCTTCTGCACGAAGCCTATGTTTCGGAGCGGTTGACATAGTGTTTTCTCGACAGCCGAGGGGCTTGAAGCAGGTGCTTAATGCCTGTGAGCCTCCACCATTGAAATTTTAACTTGTCACTTGCTCTAGAACTTGATAATGGAGCAATGGCAGATTTTATGAAGTTTGCGGAACCAGCGTCAGAGACGTTAGACTTGGGAGAGGTTTACAGGGCTAGAAAGATAATGACAGCACATTCTCACGCACAATTATCTGTAATAGAAAGACGGTGCCCAAAGAACTGTAGCTAGTTTTAAGTGTCACTCCCTGAGGCAGTTTGTATATTGTGTTAATACCTGCATTTTGCTGTTCTGTTTTCTGTTTCAGGATCCAGTGTTACATTCCTGTGGCTTTTTGGTTGTTTCCCAATTACTGAAGGGAGTTGCAGGCTTATCATGGGTCAATTATTTGTTTACACACGTGACTTTGGTATTGCAGTGTATACAGAATAATTATCATTAAACATACAGCATGCCTGGCAAACAAATCAGAATCGAGCATGGCTACTGACATGAGAAACTCTCTACAGTTTCAGGATGTTTGAGAAGTACGTGTTCTCCTTCAGACATTCTGCAATACTATGGCACTAATATTTAGCATTTGTGCTGCGATCACTATGAACTCTGTTTAATGACCATGCTGATAGCGTGGTAGAAAGCATACATCGCTCGTTGGACCAGTCATCATTGACAATCTTTCGCCATGTGTTACACTCCCGCTCATAACCACGTGCAGAAGGCTGGCGTCAGGTAATGAAAGAAGGAGGTGGTTGATTGATCCGGTGGAGTGCGTTTGAAGTTGAGGATACAGCCTTGACGAAGTTTCAATGCATGATTAATGTTTTTAACTGCGAATCAGCGATTCCTAACATTAGTGCATACTTCAACTTGCCTACTCTTGTCAGTCTTTATGTAGGTCTATACTATCTTTAGTAGAGCATTTATCAGTCTTAACATAGCTCTATACTGCCTGTCAGGGTGCGATGAACATAAATCAAAGTTGACCGGCTGTCCCATGTCGTGAGCTTGGATCGTGAAGTAGACACCTAAATATTTGAATTCAGACACTGCTTTAAAATGACATGCATGACGCACATAGCTGAAAATTGAAGTGTTCAGTCTTATTCGAAAGATCTCATAGACACAGTCTTATCGAGATTAAGTATTCATTTGCCATCGCTTGCGCTAGTTATATGCATCGGATAAAGGCTCATTCCGTACTATCTGATTGATCAGTTACGGAGCGGAATGAGTCCTTGTGACATAGAACGCAGTGCATCGGCTAGCTGTGACCAATCGATGTAAGCGCGTTCTATGGTAAATCATCTATACAGTTTCAGGATACGTTGAGGTGAGATCTCGCTGAGACACTCTGAAAGCTGGTCGGTACCATTTGATTTTGTGCATGCATGCACTATGCTCTGTTCTAATGACCAGCTGATAGCGTGGTAGAAGCTACATGCTCGTTGGACCAGTCATATGTCTATCTTTCGCCATGTGTTACACTCCCGCTCATAACCATGTGCAGAAGGCGGAGTCAGGTAATGAAAGGGAGGTGGTTGATTGATCCGGTGGGTGCGTTTGAAGTTGAGGAATCACCTGAGAAGTTTTCAGAATGTTTTTATTTACTGTATCTACTCGCTCCGTGAGTCTCAAATTGCGTCCAACTCGGCTTGCCACCAAGCCAATTTTCTTTCGCCGCCAAGCGGCCAGGCCACGTCAAGCCAGGCCAAGCATAGCAGCACACGCTCTCATGGCTGCAAGTGTGTAGTTGCGGAAGTGATCAACAATGAAACCGAGCGGCGCGTACACCTAACATAGCTGGGGTCGAGGAATTGCCCAGCCCCGGACATGTTTCACCCACCGAATGCATTGATGTCAACAAACACGTGGTCATCTGTGGTGCGCTTTTGGACAGTGAAATCGTGAAAAAGATTTTGTCTATATGAAAGTGGTTAGGCCTAAGGACGGTCGCGTCACTCTCCATGCTGAGTGAGCTTCGCTAGTAAAAACTCTTCTATGTATAAGAAATTTTTATGTCCAACAAATGCATATAATCCAATAAGATCATATAAGAACATACAAGAACCTTATAAAAACATATAAGAACAATATAAAATTATATTAGAAGTTATAAGAAACTTCTGTTCATGTTTCTTATAACTTCTTATATAATCTATATATTTCCTATATTGTTCTTATATGTTCTTATAAGGTTTTTGTATGATCTTATTTGATCATATTCGTTTATTGGACACAAAAATTTCTCACACATGCAAGATTTTTTTACTAGGAGGGCGCTTTTCCTTTGACAGAAGGCACACCGAAAGCACCCTAAAAAAGGTTTTCAAATTATAGGACATGGTTATTGTAGCGCACCCATGACCAGCCGTCAATGCGCCTCCATCAGTGGAGACATGCCACAGTACTTTGCCGTGTCACACTGGCACCTAAAATGACATTTTTGCGAAGTGTGTAAATGCAGAAATTTACCCTGCATAATGAACGCACCCGCCAAATATATGTCAATTTCAGAATAAAGAAGTGTGTTCATTATGCAGGTAAATACGGTAAAAAAGTGAATGATGACTCAAACAAATGCAAAACTCATACATAGGAATTTGAAAAAAATCGCCAACCAAATCCTACAACAAGTCCCAACGTTTCAAAAACAGCTTGGTTTTTTCTTCAGGGGTGACTGTTTCCAGATAGGGGACAGCAGCTTCGTTTTCTTATACGATGATGGTCTCTTTTTTTTTTACTTTGTTAGGTGGCTTAGTCCGTTCACGTAGCATGATGGCAATGTGCCAGTGGACCTATTGATGTTTCCTGGTGTTGTTTGGATATGCCATGACTATAAAAAGCTGCTGGCAGAAGTTTGTCTCAACATTTCATGAGGGTGTTTGCGAAGTCAGTGCGATGGTCATTGTCCTCACAGTGCTCTGCAACAGCGCTGCGCTCGTGGTCGAATTTGCAGACATTGTTTTTATGTTGTTGAATTCTTTCTGGGAAGTTCTTTGTTTCGCCAATGTAGGTGGCATAGAATTGAATATACAATGCCCTGCGCTCTTTGTTTAGAGGGACGACCTTTCATTCGCAGCGTCATACGTCCAAGTGTTGATACCGGTTTGTGGGACACCTGAATACTTTCTTTTGCCACCGTACATGACAGCGCTTCGCTAGTCCCCTTTATGTAGGGAACACATATGCGGGTGTGTGGACGGAAATTTTTGAATTTCTAAGCTTTTTTCTGACCAGGCAGGCCTCTGCCGAAATGTTTACGCTCAAAACTTGCAATTGCTGTAGTAATGGCTCTTGGTCTGCGAGAATTTTCGTTTTAGTTTTGTGTTTGTTGAGCATTATTGGGCAAATGACAAAGGCTACGCCACCTCATTATGACCACAGTAAAAAGAGCTATACACTCTATAACATAGTCCTGGCATGTTTTTGCTTTGAAAAACAAGATCAATCTATTTCTTAACCCCTTGACTGGGGATCCATGACCAAAAATATTGGGACTCTTTTTGTCCCTATTTTGTCTATATTTTTTTTGTACGAAACTTTTCTTGTGCGGCCGTCATAGCTTTAATTTCTAAAGGAAAATTATTTCCGATGTTAGGGGATAGATGGTGCTTCCTCCCGTACGATAAAAAGAGTGAGCGTTTAAAGATTCACTCTCCAAACCGACTGAAGAGTGGTGCATCTGTGGGAACGCCCCCAAGCTGCTGTTAAAATCGCCATGCATCTAAAGATTTTATCAAAAGTAATACATAAATCTTTGTCTAATGTGAAGTGAATATTACATTCAATTGAAGTAATGACGTAATGACAACATTGCAGTGCCCACAAGCTGCATGCACGTGAACGAATTTCACCATCCAAATGGATGAATGACCGTTTTGGCAGCACTGGACAATGAGGAAAAGAGTACCAATACTTGAGTGTAGCTTTCTAGGGGCTATTATCATTTTTAATTGCAATTCTCATTTGCTCTTTCAGTTCACACCTTCACGGAGTACGGCAATGTGGGGAAGCAAGTCAAGGACAGCCTCTCACGATTTCTGTCCCGGGGGCACTATGCTCTTTCAGGTAAGCTGCTTCCCTCTCTTAAGAGACACAAGTAGACCCTTTTATTCAAGACAAGAATGACGATAATAATCCCTGGAGATGGGGGACAAGGGGGACAAAGGAGATTCCCATTTGTCCCCCTTGTACCCCTTTTCCAGGGATTATTATTGTATTCATACTTATTGCATTATTGTGGAGTTCACATTTTGACAACCTATGGTTGGCTAATGTGTTGTGGAAGTTAAAGCTATTGCACATTCAAACATTATGTGAAATACAGTAGAACCCTGCTGCTGCGTCTTTATGCAGTCACAATAAAGGATCATGACATGAGCGAAGATGTAACAACTGATAATGCCCTTGGGATAGCTATAGATGTTTCAGGAAGCTATATTCTCTCTGTTTATTTCACCTTAGCTTTTATGGCTGTAAAAAAGATTGCCTTATTTTACAGGTTGACAATTGTTTCAACACTTCTTAAAATTGTGGTTGAACTATAAGTCACGCACTGTTTACAAACAAGCTTGCATTTGCCCACAGCAGCTATGGGCACTGCATGCGCAGGAACCAGATTCGTGTGAGCAGACATGTCTGCACATGTGCTGTGCCGACAGCCGCGCCATCGCAGTGGTGCGTTGTTTATAGTTGCAGTTAAAAAGATATTGAAATATAAGGATGCAAAAATTCTAGCCCATCGAGCTAAACCATAGCTGCCTCAAACAAATCACTGCACCCTGCATGCCAGATCAAAGCAGTGGAGCTTGATGCAATCAGCACTGCTTGAACATGGTGGCATGGAGGTGGTAAAGAAAAATGGGGTGTCGTGAGAGCCTGAATCTCTTAGTGTCATACAGGACCAAGCAAGAAACACAATGCAGAGAGGCAAGGAGGTGAAATAAAGGGAGTAAAGCAAAAGGAGCAGGGTATGTGTTCCAAGTAGTCATACCGGCCACCTTGAGTGGCAGTTTTTGGGCATAAGAACCAGGAAGGCAACTCATGAAGTTTGTAATTCAAACACATACTATATACTTTTGGACATTCGATAGGACCGGTGTCCGTGAACATAACAGCCGAGAAAACATGTGAGCAAGGTTCTTCTGTGCATGATATCGAATGTGCTGCAAGGATATTGCTGGTTATATGCCCACTTAATTTATAATGTTTTTCTTCTTTCAGCTCACACCTTACAAACATGTCAGGAAGCAAGGAAAGGTCATTTTTTCACTCATCGTTTACATTTGGGCGATTAACTCAGTCTTTTGCAAAAAACACTAGTCATTTTAATGACATTGTGATTAAAAAATTTTGGTTCTTTAAATTGTTCTTCAATCTTTGTCTTCAATCTTGTTTTCTTCCATATTGCAAGCCGGCACTACGTGTATCAGGCCATGAAATCGCACCAGCCCGTAAACGGCACTGCCGAAGCCGGTGAGGTCATGGATGCTTTTCTTATGGATTTTTTGGCTGGCCAGCTGAAAATTCACGAAACATTGACAGTTGCGAAATGGCTACGAAGGTTGATCAAATGACGTCTAAACAACGAATACCATCCACGGCCACCCATGGATGTTAATCGTCATTGAGTCGTCATCCTGTTGACCTGGATAGCCATTTCGCCACCGTCAACCTTTTGCCATTCTATTGGTTATTGTCGGTGTATCGCCAGTACATTTACATGCTAACGCTGATTGGCTATTGGAGGCAATCAAAAGATTATAAGATTTATAGTCTTTTCATTGCCTCCTGTAGCCAATTAGCATTAACACGTAGATACACTGGTGATACACCGACAATAACCAATACAATGGCAAAAAGTTGACGGTGGCGAAATGGCTATCCGGGTCAACAGGATGACGTCTCAATGACGATGAACATCTGTAGCCTGCTGATTAACTGCTTATAGACGCCTATTACCATTTGGCGATAATATTTCTTTCGAACGGCAATAACCATTTTTATAGGGGTTGCGTTCACGCCACGCCCTCCATCGGTCGGGCCAAATGCTGCCGTAACTTCGCTCGGTTCTAGCGGTGCCTAGAAAGACGAATGAAATTATTTTGTCAGCCAAGTACTCATATTTAGGTAGCAATCTGAAAAGGTAGCACGATGAGCATCTAACCAGTCAAGTATAACACCCTAATACGTATCGGACGCGCCGTATAGTTCAGTATTCATTGGCAATATCAGCCACTTCAGCGATGAAAACAAGTTCACATGTTATTTTTAGAGTGCTTCATGGCGCCGGGCATTAATATGACCAAGTAGGCATAGTGTGGCATGCGTCGCTCGTGTACCACTAGTCGTTAAGACAGAAACGCTCCAGCGGTAATTGATGCGACCACGACCTGGGTATACAGATTTATTTTTTAGCTTTAAAGCAAAATATTGCAGCATGTCTTTGCAGATTTGTAATTACTGGTCATCCAAAGCCCACCGAGTAAAATTTAAAAAAAAATCGAGAATGATTATTTTTTATAATTGCCGCGCAAAAAATCGCAAACTACTGCATTTTTTTATTTTGACGAAATTTCTGGGCGCAATGCGGAAAACACTTTCAACAGTAGAACGCTCATTAATTTGTTAGAAGTTGACAAAGCATAAAACACTCGACTGAAAAAGTTTCAGATTTCAGATAAATATTCGGCGAAAAATGCCTCATTAGGTAAGATTTTCTCCAAAGCCTAAGTTTGGCATTTTATTTCGCTTGAAATATTAAGTATGCATGCATTAAACGTAAAAACTTTGACGGTGTAGAAAGCTGCATTCTTTATTTCCTCGGCCTTCAAAGTTCCGTCACTGCGGAGTTGGGAAAATTGTTTTTTAAATCTTATCTCGAATGCGATTTTTCTCACGAATACAAGGAGGTATCTTGCAAAAATAAGGTCTGTCCCGTTGTGTGGACAGGTTTCGCAACCTCATATAAAAATTGAATTGAAAAAAAAAAATAGGTACGAAACTACCATGACCGTCCTTATCTGAACACACTCTACTGTGGTTCTTGTTGTGATGCGGTTATATGTTTCAGTTTCAGTGCCACTCAATATTATTATGGTTTGCATTGCCGACGGAAAGCGGTGCCTTGTCGAAGGCGAACTTGTGAATGCCGGGCACATTATTGAGTGCAGCTGTGGCGCCCCATCGACCACGTCGGCGATCGAGTGTGCACGTGCGGAGTTACGCACTGCAGTCGTCGGCTCTCAGCAAGCATCCACACACTGTGGATCGGAAACTCACGAACGGTGCCACGATTGATGAACTTTCGTGCACTCGCCCTGCCGAATAACTATTGTTTGTAACTCTAACGGCCGGATACATCTTTGGGAGAATCGCACGATTGGTCCTCCCGATGGTTTTAAACTCTGCATACGCAAAACCATTTATTCTTGGGGGGATCGGTGGCTGAATGGGCTAGCGCAGACCAGCTCGGAGCACGTGGGGCGAAAACTCGCGCCACAGAAACCAGGGTGCTGAGTTCAATCCCCACCTCTGCCAGTTTCGATCTGGATGAGCATCGTACCGGCGTGATCTACTGCCTGATGCACGGTAAAGACCTCAGGCTAGCGGTTGTACTACACTAGCTAAGTTTCTCGTCTACAGCCGGGAGACTCCTCGCCCGTTGAGGCAGACCTAGTTCTAGGCTGTATACACTCTAAAAAAAAGGGTATCACCTTACACCCTTTTGTCCCATATAATACACCCCAAAACTTCAGTTCGACGTACAGCGCCCTATAGTCAAACAGACGGCCCCAAATTTTACGAGGGGCTTGATAACGGTGCGATGTAATTTTTTAGATAGCTAAATAACGTATCAAAGTCAACACAAAGAAAACACTGAGATTTTGCGGTAGGGCCAAGAAAACCCCGATTACTTTTTTGTAGTCAGTAACACGTACATTAGCTATTTTAATAAGTTGTACCACACGGCTATCAAGCCCCTCGTAAAATATTAGCCCGTGTGTTTGACTATAGGGCGCTGTACGTCCAATTAAAGTTTTGGGGTGTATTATATGGGACAAAGGGTGTAATAATACACCTTTTCTCTGAGAGTGTAGCCTAGAACTAGGCTGTATAGCCTAGTTCTAGGCTGTATAGCTGTGTAGTTCCTGCTTTCAGCCTAAAAATCTGAAAAGACCCTAGATGCCATAAAGTATGTTCAGCTTTTGTTTTGCAGGCGTACTCTTCATCTCACATTGCACCTATGTATCCTCCACCCATATTGTACAGATCTTGGGGAACTGTGTGTAGTATGGGGAACATCTAGTTTCACAAATTCACGCTTTTTTTTTGTTCAGAACATTTCATTATTTAATTGTGACTAGGCATTTTGTCATATGCACAGCTAACAATAGACTCTCACCTTTCCACAGCTTACCTGTTCTGAGGGAAGGAGCTACTCTTGCTTTATGGATTGTGTGTCGCTGTCTTAGAAGGATAAACGACATGACAACCCTCGACACTCTTCAGTACGAAAAACTCGTTAGGTGAGCCTCTACAATGAAATGTGACAAGGAATAATAAATGGAACCGGCGCATGCTCTATGGCTCTCATCAGGTTCATGCTCAGACTATACCCCGTTACACGATAACTTGGCAAACTGTGGAGGCTAGGACCCCGTGACCCAATAAGAGCGTCGGAGCGAGGTGCGTGACCCGAGGTCGCGGGAGCATTTGTGTCACCGTGCCCAATGCGAGCTGCGAGGCCCGGAGGAACCGGCTATCGTCTGCTAGCCAAGGGTCGTCTGCTCTGAAACCAACCGATATGTTGCTGCGGTGAATGTCCACCGCAGCAACATATCTGTCCGCTAGAATAGCGAGCACTTTGGAAACAGTTCATGAAAGAACCATACACTCAATTTAGCCGAGAATCTACGACACGTGCTAATGCCAGGGCACAGTGTAATGCTTTGAAAGGAAACGGCCAATTACACGGCTGCAATGGCCGGCGATCGCCAACAGCCACGGCTCTACAAGGCGGAAAAAATTGAGTGGATACGGATGTGGTGTCACTATTTTGGTTTAAATATAATTGAAACTCATAAATATGTGATTATTTATTTTTATTCTTTATGTCTTCTCGTTTTAGATGTAATCGCGCCAGTTCAATTGCCTGTAAAAGAAAAAGAAGCCTAGAACTACTTTTTATCGCGGATGGCTCTGTTGCTGTGGCGGTAACGAGGCCCGGTGGCCTCGACCATGGAGTGTTATTGCATGCCTTGCTCCGGCGCCCTTATTGGGTTGCGGGGGCTGCAGCCTCGACATTTTGCCAAGTATCGTAATATGAAAGTATAGTCATGAAAACTATAGTTTGTGTGAAAAGGCAAAAAGGTTTTATTCAAAAATGAAATGTCATATTTTTAGCACCCTTAGTATTCACCCAAACAGTCACCAGTGAAGGGTTTTCAACAATGATTAAAAGCAATTTTTTTTTCAGCCCAATTTCAATGTAATCGATTGAACAATGACGTGTAAAGTAGCCGTTGGTGTGAAGAGGTCACACAAAGGGTTGATGTGAACAGTGAACATGAGCAGTTGACATGGAAAATTGATGTGAACAACCAGTGAGATGTCAAAACCTGTACAGATAGATGATGTATACAACGATTTTAAACAGTTCATGCAAACAGTTCCAAGCAATGTTCATGTAACAGTTGTGAACAATTGATGTCAAAAGCTTACATTATTATTTAAAGACACTTTATGACGCCGAGGGCATAACAAGTATACGCAGGCCAGAATGAACTGCCTGTACAGCAGTTTAATTGGAGCTGTTCTCAATTAGCAGACACTACTAGAAATTGAAAATTGTACTGGCAACCTTAATAGTACAACATATGTTTCGGTTATGCAATCAAACAATGATAAGCATCATACTTCGTTTCACCTTAAGTCCGGGCACAGCCGACACTACAAGCCGACGGGACCAATCAACAGTGTCGAAAGCGCCACGTCATGGTGTTCGTTATGGTTCTGCATCTGTTTGATCCAATCATTTACACGAAGTGCCGAGTGACTAGCAGTTTTAATATGTTTGTGGTTGTATGTGTTCATGCCTTCGACTGCAGTCAAACATAGGATGAAACGAAGTATAGGTCGAAGATGCCCAATTGTGGGAATTAATTGACACTAGGGCGAAACAAGTTCAGGACAAGTTCCTTAGTCCTATGTCTTTTGTTTTCTTTCCACCTAGGTTGTTGAAGATGACGCTAAAGTTCTCAGAAAACTTTGGGACCTTGACGTCTTCGTCGAAGAATCGGTGGGACGAGTGTTGCCAGCTGTGCTGCGATCACGTTGACAACGCACTGCGAACACTGAGCGACGGCCAGATGTCATTGTTCTCTGGTCTTGTCACAAAAACGACACTGAGCATTGAAACAGGACTATGAAATTTCACTGGAGATAATGCCGATCTACTGACAATACAATGTTTGCTGCATCCATTGAGGTGCTCTGTTGTATATCTTGACCCCAGAATTGAAGAATGTTCCTATTAACAGTTATCCCTCATTGACGGGTATCCCTTGTTAACACTAAAGGTGCGTTCACACCAGCGATGCAAAGCAGTCACACGATGCGACTAGATCGCATCGCAAAAAAGTCAGATGGTCACTCTGGCGTGCGCGATGAGTGAGTTGCTTCTCGAAAACTCTCGCTCTGAACGCCACTGATAGGCTCAGCCACTGCCGCGAGCTAGACCGAATTGCAAAAAAGTCAGGTCAGCTAGTGACTGCTCAAATCGCGTCGCTTTTTTTGACGATGGTCGCTTTTGCGATGAAGGTTATCGCACAACTACGATTGCATCACGTTTGAACGTACCTTTATCCCTGGTTAACAGTTATCCCTTGTTAAACTTATCCCTGGTTAACAGTTATCTCTCAAGAAACAGCCACTTGGTTTTATTTCAAAGTCCCCGTACTTTGTAGATGCTGGCAACCTCTGCGATCACCCAACGATTCTCACAAAGGAGTTCTTAAGGAGTCTCATCCTCATTTACTCCTTTACAGGAGTAGCTAGAAGGCAAAAACAATTTGTGCCTGAGTAATACTTTTTTTTTTAAATGCTAGCGTGTATCTCAAATGAGCACCTGCTCCATGTTTGAGCACGAGGAGTTTATTCTTGGCACATAGTTGGCCGGAATAAAAAATTGCTTCATGATCCCTTTATGTAAAAAAAGAAAAGACTAAGTTACTTTCCTACATTGGCTGCCTAAAAAGGGGGGGGGGTAATAATACTACTTTTTTCACACAATTTATTTTTATGTTGAACGATTTAAAAATGTAGTAACGATTAACTTTTTTCAGTGCAACAGAAACATAACCGAAGTCCATTTTTGTTGTGATATGTGCCGAAGGTATAACCTTTACATTTAATGTTCTTGGCCTCCATCCGATGTCATCTGAGTAGTGTGGCCAAAAGGAACGAATCTTTCAAAAACAAATGCAAAGAAAAAGTACTGCTACA
This sequence comes from Ixodes ricinus, assembly GCA_037355805.1. Lineage (NCBI taxonomy): Eukaryota > Metazoa > Arthropoda > Arachnida > Ixodida > Ixodidae > Ixodes > Ixodes ricinus. The sequence continues at coordinate 15,870 of JAZHYW010032799.1, forward strand.
ACCGCTTGCCACATTAAACACCGACGTATTGAGCATAATAAGGGCTTCTTATCGTTTCGTGGAATTACATTTTGTGGACAACTTTTCATGGACACACATTTCGTCGACACAAACGTTTCATCAACACTCGTTACACGAATGGCACGCTGTAAAGACATTTCGTCACGCGTGTTTCAGTGGGGTGTGCGTTAACCCACCCCCTTGCCTGCGTTCACGCCACTTCATGGCAACAGTCTGATGCAGCTTATTGCAGGAAAAAGCTAATATCTGAGCTGTCGGTGAAACAATTTGTTGATGAAACAATCTGTCGAAACATCGCGTGTCGATGAAACGTCGCTCGATGAACTGATTGCCACCGGACGAAAAGAGCTAGAATGCAGCGATGCATCTGGGCGTGTGGAGTAGCTCGACGGTCTTTGTCTTAAAGCGATTCGTAATGGTCCAGTCTCGCCTAAAGCCACTACATTAGCTACGCTTAGAGAATCGGCGCCCCATACTCCGACTGTCAATTGTGTGTGCCGCCATTTTGGTTCCTTTGCGACCGTTAAGAAACGAATATGCGCGACTTTCTGAGCTTCACGTACGGTGTTGGGGACGCTAGGGTGACATTGTTTTGCTCTGTCGCAGACTGTTTTTAACGTTTCTGGAGGACGGAAAACCGTTTCTTGCGATTGCCGATAAGGCTTATGATGACTGGCAACCACGATTTTAAGCACCAAGATCTAGGCTTGATGGCGCAAGCTACCGCCCGTTGTAAAGGGTACAGCATTTAGCATCCATCCATCCATCCGTGGCTGAAGTGTCGTTACTCTGAAGCGTAGCTTATATAGTGACTCCAGCCTCACCGAGTGAAGAAATAACCAGCCCATCTGGACCTGACTCGGCGAAGTTCTTAGCTCGAGATGCTGGCGTGTACCCCATTGCACCGGCAGAGCTCATTGGCCAGTAGCTGTGTGTCCTCTGGTGCGTGCACAAGTCGAGCATTCCGAGGAATAATTAGACTGCCACACATATGCCTAATCCAAAGGAGCGTACCATAATACCCCGAGAGGTTTCCCGCCCCTGAATGATAACCCGCCCCCTATTTTTGGCTATTTACTCATTTTGCTTTTTACACACCGAAAAATAGCCTACTCTTAGGAATCATAGTGTTTGGATCTATGACGACCTCGGCGTAAATGCGGCTAGTTGGTTATGGCGGGATATAAGCAAACATTGCCGACTGAGAAGTACAGTCATCTTTGCTTCTTTGCCCCTCGCCGCAATAACAAGTTTGTCAGAGAAACAAAATCTAAAAATACCATTTCTTCAACTTTTCTTGATTGCACACATAAGGTTAGCCCACTCCTTATTTTAACCCGATTTGCTCTCAATTTTAGGTGGGCTGTCGGGATAATCCACCACACGGTTCATCGGGCTGACATCTCTTTGTTTAGTTCTATTTCTAGGACGAAGAATACGAAGCAGTTTTGTTATCCTTCTCGTTCCTCGTGCACAAGAACCCAAAAATACAATTGAGTTGTAAGTCAGCACTGTGTGTCTCTCGGGTGTGTGTATTGTTGTCGTGCACTGTTGTTATGATACCAACTCGGCCAAGCTGCCATCCTCACAGGCTGACATCTAAGAACATAGTGGAAAAATAGATGTAGACGAAATAGAAACACAAAAGAAAAGTACTCTGACACTATCTAACGCTCTGGAGCAAACCCGTATTAGGCCCAAGCAGGATTGCCAAGCTTGTGCCGAGCTAGGCGTTTCTCTGATGTACCACAGCTGTGATACAAGTGGCCAGTGGAGAGCATGGTCAGAAAGCGGGCATATACTAGGATTAACGAGTGTCATGTTAACTGAAGTTGACTGTATACATGCATGTTACTCTGAAACCAGGGGCGGATGCAGGAATTTCCTGAGGAGGGAGGGGGGGTCAGGTGTTGGTCAGCGTACCATATGTTTAGGAACCCCTCTCTCCCTCGTTTCACGCCCTAAATTTTACACATGCAAAAATCAAGGGAGGGGGGTCAGGACATCCGGACCCTCCCTCTAAATCCGCCCCTGTCTGAAACACAGTATGGTATCCGGCTTGCCAGGCAATCCAATTACGGTTAGTCATTATTGAAGTGCCGTGCACTTCTGGGCATACTTGGAGATATATCCTTTTCAAAGCTTCGCGCCCTCCAGTAGTCGCTGCGTCAAATCTGTCGATTACCCGGGACCGTCATATGCTTGGGCATGCGCTTGTGTTGCGTACAGCCTTCGGCGCGTGCTCGAATCCAAATGTCTTCGACACGAGTGCTACGACAGCGCTCGTGGCGCGAGCTCGGATCCAATCACATGCTTGGCCAAGGAAGCAATGCCCAATGGATGGATGGACGGATGCTAACGGCTGTACTCTTTATAACGGGCGGTAGCTTGTGCCACCTAGCCTAGAAATTAAAAACCAAAAGTATGATTCCAAAGTATGGTGGCCGCCAGTGTTGCCTGATGGACTTTTGAGAAGAGCTTAAAAACAACAAAGGTCGCTGTTTTTCCCAGTGCTCTCGGACGTTTCAACAATAGCAAGAGACCCTTTTCAAAAGAATGTGCCACCTCGTATCAAAAACGCAGGAGTGCTTTGTCAGAGTTCGGTGAGGGCTCAAATCAAATCACATGCGTCGTGCCCTCCCCCCAAATCATGACCGCCAATGTTGCTTGCTGGTATTTTTTAAAAGGGTTAATAATAGTTTTACTCCAGGTGCCTAAAGGACAATACACTGTTTCACTTCTGAAATATTGAGTGTGTTTAAAAAGCTTGAAAGGTTGCACGAGAGAGGTATAATAGATGACTCTGAGCGACTCTCACGGAAACCCGCAATGCACCGTACAACTCGTGATCAAACAGCAGATAGGCATGAATATAGCAAAAGTTGAGTAAGACATATATATTGTTGTTGCCGACGGACGGAATGACAGTAGTAGATATATGTGTGCACTGCGAGTTAAACCGCGGAGTTGCTTCTCACATGCTTGAGTATATATAAAAGAGTATGTTGAGTGGTCGTGCGCGTCTTACGCGTGAAAAAAAGAAAGCAAGAGAGCAGCCCAAAACACGGATTAATTCATCGCCATCTTGGGACTGAATACGTAGACATTAATGTTTTAACGGAGAACGCGCTTTTTTAGATAAATTTCATGAAAAAAATTGACACGTTCATCTGTTACACGTTCCAGCGCTACGTGAAGTCTAAAGCCACATATAAAGCATACACTAACATGCTGTTAGCAAACAAGTTCGCGTTTGCCCACACCAGATTTACATAAGATGAAGCGTCTGCGCATGCGCAGTGCCGACAGCAGTGCCGCCGCAGTGGCGTGAGGTCAGAAAGTTAGGTTGGTGTATATACGTTCAGCATTACATAAAGTTTAAAACCATGAAGCCATAAAAAAAAGCCGTGAAAGTTACACTAATGCTATTTGTTCAGGTGAGCTATACACGACATTCCCTCCTTCTCGCGCGAGTTAAGATATGGTGGCGCCAATGTGCAAATAGCCCCCAACCACTTCTGGTTCTGAACTAGACGGCGGGTTTCTCAGTATTTGTGAATTCAAATATACACGCTATATTTTGAAAATGGCCCCTTCAGAGCCCTGTCAGATGTAATTCACTCTTATGACAAAAAAGAGTGGTGAGTAAAAAATCAGGTAGTATACAAGAACTGAAAGTGTGCCGAGGCTACCCAATAGATGGCGCCACTGAGTTTGTTGCCAAACAAAAAAGGGCGAGTGGGGCACTCATCGGCACGATACGTCAAGATAACTAAAGCGTGTTGATTAACTTTTTTTGAAAAAGCATTGAACATAAAAATATGGCACTAATTAGAAAACTTGCTCACCGTAATCGAAAACTACCAAGTCAGTAAATTTGAGAAAGACCTGAAGCACATGAAAGCGCAGGGGTGCGCTAAGTTACCACTCGTAAAGCAGGCGAGAGGCTGGTGATGCGAAAACATGGACGAGTGATCTGACCATCCGTGTGTCAGCTGTGTATATACACATATTAGTATCAACAAGGTAGAGCGGCTTAGGGCAATAAACTGGCGGGTGAAAGTAGCCCCACCTGGCCGCCGCCATGTTGCACATTTTTGATCACTAGACACATGACCTAAAAGTTTTACGTCTAGATTTTAACAAAGTATCGCGCACATATAATTACTGATTGATCTTTAATAACAGTACCAACGAGATAAGTTACGTTTCGTTTAAGTCCAGATGTGCTTTATGACAAACACTCGGGCAGCTTCACAATGGCGTAAGCTGCGGTGCTATATTTTGGGTTTTGGTCGGAGCTGAGACGCTGCTCTCTGGGGCTAACAGTGTTGAAAAATAGTTTGTCATGTTTCTTACAGCCATCGCAATACAAATCTCGGCTCAGTTTTGCGTAAAAGCCTCAGGATTTGGTACGGTCACGTGTCTAGAGGTCAAAATTTACAACATGGCGGCAGCCGGCGGGGGTCTTTTGTGCCTGGTGGACGGGATACCAGTTTGTCGCTCTAAGCCCTCTACCTTGTTGGCATAAGCACATCTCATACTTGCCCCAGGCGAGAAGATGGCGGCACACTGAGGCCATGCTGCAGACGTGTATACACATCACTCCAGCCATATGCCAATACACATACACCTATCCACCCGGTGGCGTCACACAAGGGCAGGGGCAGACCGCCCCGGGTGCAGCGCCCAAGGTAGAGTGACCACCCGTCCTGCGACTTGCGGGACTGTCCTGCACTGAGGACTCGCGTCCCGCAAGAAATACCAACATCTTCAAAATTTCCCGCATTTGACGTTGTCATTACATTCACTACGCAAATTATGGCGCTTCTGAACAATGGGGCATGGGGGAAGCGCGCAGCTCGCTGATAAGCGATTGAATCTCGATGGAATATGCCATTTTCTATCCAAGCAGAGCGGGCAGCGGCCGTCGTTCTTGCAGGAGAGAGACGCGCATGCGCCGTTATGCCTCTCCCCTTGACGGCAAAATGTGCATAGCGAGAATTGCTCAGCAAAAGTTGAAAACTAAACTATTGTAATTATTTGCAAATCATACTGTGTCATGCAAAAGGGTTGTTGTGGAATGCTTTTTTTAGTGAAGACGGCCACACAAGGCAAAAAGCCTGCAACTCCCAGCGGTCGCAAAGCAAAAACACAACAACATAAGGTTCTAATTTTGTTTAGGAGCATATTAGTATAAGCTAAAGTATCGACAGGAAACAATAAGCCGAAAAAGATTTACTGTTTCGTATTTCCTTTTGATGCATTGGGGTCTGCTGCAGTCGATTTTTATGTTTTTAACTTAGTCACCTTTACCAAAATATTTACCATTACAATTAAACAAAGAATGAATGCGCTGTCAGTGAAATTTATTTTTGATTAATTGCCGCAAAGATAATTCTCAAGTTAGTCATATGCTTTCGGACAGCACAGGATTTGGGGATGTGCGTGTTGATGAAATTTCTTTAATACTTTCTTCAGTCGGGCCAAGATAGCCGTCCTCCCTTTGCCCCCTGCCTCCGGTCACGGTGTCCCGCATTTTGCCGGCAGAGGTGGTCACCCTGGGCCAAGGGGTGCAGCTGGGCAATGAAGAAGGGAAGTTCTGGTGGGCCACCGCCTTGGCTTGCCATAGTGACCGACAGATTGAGAAAAGCAGGCGAGAGTTGCAGCTGTCCACCCTCGAGACAAGCTCCCGCCTTCGACAGTGCTAGAGGTCTCGCGAAAGGCCGAGAGCTTGCACGCTGAGCGCGAAAGCGCTGGTGGAAAAGCATTAAGCGCGTGCTGGATGCCAGGCGTCTCGAAAGAGGCGTTCTATGGTTTTAGGTCTTGTCAATGACTATATATAGACGGTCATTTATCTCGAATAGCGAAGATACATAACGTGAGACATCTCTTGCAGCATGTCATATCTGGTGTAAGAGTGTAAACAGATTATGTCAGAAAACCTAATCGCCGCATCGATCATTGAGCCAGATGAAGATTGATATGGATACGAGTGAGAGGAATATAATACACCATGTACGAGCCCAACAAAGCGTACACACACGCGAGGCTCGGGGGGGGACGTATCCTGAACCTACGTCCGTGCCGAGCTCGTCACGTACTTTCCTAAAATTCTTAAAGCCACGCACAAAAAAAAGAAATAAAAAGAAGGCATCGCATATGTAGCGAACACCATCAGGCTTCATCGCGAGGGTGGAATGAGCACAGCAATCTTGGGAGGTCGGAAGACAGCGTGACGGAGTGGCCGGGACTAGAACTGCCAGGGCGAGCTCCGTCTGCAAGAGTGGTACCGGAACTCTTCATTGAATGACAACCGCTGCCACGGAGAAGGCTGGTACATATGGGGAGTGCTTTGCCTTACGTAGCATGTCCTTGAATCAGTCGGTTCCGTCAGAGCAGCGAAGTTAGGCGATCGTGAACTTGTCAATCAATCAATCAGTCAATCAACAACTTGATCACTCAATATTGTTTAT